>JACVRA010000334.1:0-19379 GCA_019828545.1 Paracamarosporium sp. OC-R06-R3 | reverse complement strand
TGAACATCCTACCACTACTGGAAAGAACTTTTATCCAAGTATTGGACGATGTTTTACCTATTTTTGACATTGCTGACTCGCAGGGTTAGCCTAAGGAATCAAAGCATCCGTAACTCAGAGACGCGTTGCCCCAGATCACATGATTCGCCCGGCAGGCAAAGAAACCAGTACAGCCGGTGGCATCGACCATCCAGTGCGACACTATCAATGAACACCGCAAAGTGATCATTGGCAGCGCTGCGACGCTGCTCTCAATATTACAGCAACAGTCGAGTAGGCGTTGGTCCTAGTATAAATCTATCGCGTCAGTGTTGTTGCCTTCGTATCCTCTCGGCCTCGCGCGAGAGACTGATTTGACTAGGGTGCTAGCACACACATCGAACACGTCGGCGACGAAGTGTCTATAGGCACCGTAGATTTTGTCATTGGGCTGAGACTAGCTAAATGGGGCGACGGAGCGACTAGAGATCCGGGAACAGCGCCGATCTGCGTCGGTCAAGATTCATTGTGTTCGTATACTGATGGGCCCGTAAAATCAAGTGATGACTGGACAGATCGTAGAAGACGCCGTATAATCGAGTCACAGTCGAGTCTCTTCTTCACGTTCATGGGATAACGCATATGACAAAGCATAGGGCGCCACACAGAGCCCACTCACATCCATACGTCTACTCAGTGTTTACTCGTGTTATCATCTGTCTTACATGAGAAAACAGCTTACGCACTCTTTGTATCAGGGAGCAGTTAATGAGGGAACAGATGACCAAAAGCCGACTAGGCCATCCACTATCACGGTCAGAAGTCAGGACCCTCGCATTAAGTAATCTGATGGTGAATCTTAAAAAGCTACAGAAATACCATCGCTCCCTTCTTCTTCAATCACAGACAGCGACCCTGTTAGGCTTTCTCGTCCCAGTTTTATGCTGCATTTCGGCGGGTCGTTTCGATTCGAATTTGCGGTGTGCCACGAAAGTCTCAAAGTATAATTTATAATGAGGTTTGCAGCTCAGATCACGGGTACGAGCGTGCTTTCGTCTAGGTTTCTTGAGTATGCTAAGAGAGCGGATATGCTTCCGATCACCACGTCTTAGGTGGTGGGAATCCATCTCCGCGTTCTCTCTACTGTGCTCTGTATGGCTTTACCTTTGGCTTACTCGTTTCATAATTGATCTCTTGTACACAAGTTGCGCATGTCTTCACCTCAGGCAGCCTGATCTTCCTGTGCTAGATCAAGCTCACTTAGATCATTGGGTAACGGATGAAAATATTTGGGAGAGTGAGGAGAAATTTAAAAGCAACTGTGGCTAAAAATTATGTAAGTAATCTTTATGGCGGCGCTGGATGTGGCTTACACTATAGTTTGTTCGCAGCCGGGCTAGTAGAGCCCGGCGTCTTTCTACCGGATGTGCCCAATCGTTTACCGTACATGAATGGTAGCTTCTACAGTTGTTTGTATAAGGAAAGCTATTAATGGGGAGCTTGGTGGTTACTTGTTGGGATTGAGGCCTAGGTGTTTTGTAGGCGTCCAAATACACAATTGACTATGATCGCGCGGAGCGCGACACTGCCTGCTGCTCCGTTCATACCCACCACGCCAAACCCTCCTCAGAAGATACTGGAACGTGAGTCTATTCCATCCACCTTCATCCGGGAGTAGGATTACTGTCTATGATTCTTCCCTAATACATTTATTATGTCAAATCCTGAAAGTCGGTTAGGAAGGAAAATTGAACTCGCACCCCGTCTGATCTCGGAGAGTCAAAAAAGTCAAAATATAAAAGCCACTTCGAAGCCCAGTTCAAATAACTCTATTACAAGTTTTTGTTTGATTCGGTGATGGTATCTAGAATAGATAAATATTTATAGATGGGTTTTATTTGGGTATCGATATGCTGTGGTGGTAAATCAATAGAGTTGCTCAGCATTCAACCTGGCAATTTAGTGTTTGCATAATTTGCGCACCGCGAATATTGCTGTGTAGAACGAAAGAACTGTACGATTAATATTGTTGACGACGACAACGAAGACAACAACAGCAGCAGCAGCGACGATGTCAACAGAGATGGCTACAGCTCGGATCCCCACAAACCAACCCCAGACGCGCAAGGCCTTGCTGAAAATGGCATCGTGTAAAATGTCTTGAATGCGAAATAGTAATTACCCCCACTGGGGCGCCCCAGCCTGATACGAATCAATCGAAACCTAGATGATACGCTTATGATTGATGAAGGACTGCTGTAGCTAGCGTTGACAGAAGTTTCTGAAGACCCCTTGAGAGTGTCTACATCGGCACTTAAACATCAGTTCAGGCAAGCACGTGTCAGCTGTTCATCAGTCTATGTCGGAGCCTCTCTTCCTCCAAAGGACATGGACTCCAAAATTATAGCCTTAGCCAGTTCGAATGGTGAGTTTCAATGGGGCAAAATCCACTTTGCGCGCTTCGATGGCTTGGCCTACATGCTTCTCTTTTCAAGCCAACGATGATAACCCTTTCTATAGTCAATGAGGTGAAGATCTGCATAGTTCTCGACCGCCAGTGTAGGGTGCAAATATATCTGATGCAATCTTCTCTTAAAACATCTGAAATTTCGACTTTTACGGCCAATCCCAATCACTGGGAAGTGGTTCTTTAATATGGTGATGAATGCTTGATATGTGGTGAGGGCGCAGGTACCTACAGATTGCATTCTCGCAAACCACAAGCTACGCCGCCAGGGTCGATGAAGCTGTAGCACGCCCCACAGCCTCGGTGCGTGACCATTGTGACGGACTAGACACGGAGCCGGTGAGGTCCTGATGATGTCGACGTGTGACGTAGTGGAAGCTTAATCCATGACGTAGTTGGGGCCTAGCGCCGCCCGACAAAGCAGTGTAGCAGCGTAGCGGATGTGAGTGGCATTGTAGAGGAGACGCGGGGAGATGTTGCGCTCGACTAGCTGGTAAGCGATACGGTAGAGCGAGGCTCGGTACGAGCCTTTCGCGCCCGGCTGATCCTTCGCGTGTCTCCACGCGCTACGCGGTTTAGACCCCACTGCGAAAGGAATTTATCACCTACGCGCACATCCTGCCGTATGTGTCTAATCAACTCGACTAAAAAGTTGCCGAAGCCGCTTACTCTACTGTAATCGTTCCCATCTTCAAGACTGTTGTCCTGGTTTGCGTAGTGCCGATACGACGTCGTACCCGGGTGACACCGGCGTATGGATGTGGCCATGCGTTAGTGACTCCAGATAATGCGCTGATAACCATGTTAGAGAGGCGCGATGTTACCCTGGTGGTGTGGCCTACGCAGTTGCGAAGAGCGACTGCAGGATATCGATACATCTATTAACCTCTAAATAAAGGGTTATCTTGATGGTAGACCAAAAACAGTTGCAAAGAGTGAGAGTTGATGATCGTACTTTTTGTTCACACCAATGGAGATGAGACCATTAAGACTCGTCTTCTACGCAATTTGGACATGTAACTACTCAAACTTCGAGATCGACATCATAGTAGCGGTTGTCGCGTAGGAGGCGACTAGCATCTGAATGAACGAGTTTTACAACCAGAGCAGAGGAGCACATGCCTTGTCAATGCAGAGTAAGTAATAAATATTCAAGTATGTCTTAATTCATTCAGAATACAGATTTGGATGTTGATTACTACGAAAATCCGAGCACAATTCCATGCGTGATTGTGAACCAGAGGCAATTCGACAGCCACATCTATGGAAAGCGGAAAGGAAAAACGGAAAGACCGAACCCTATTATCGCCCAAAAAAAGGTAATCAACGCTCTCTGACTCTCTGAATCCAAAGGACCCGCAATGTAGCCTGGATCGTCACCAAGCAAGGTCACGTGATCGCATCTAGTCTGGGTTGAGATAAGCACCCGAGAAATACTGTGCGAACAACTATAAAACGCCGTTTTTATTCACGGTTGCTTGTATCTGTGGCTCGGAATAGCAGATTAGGGGAGTGGCAAGGCTGAAACAGATTTCCCATTGGTGGCGTTACTCGGTGTCGTACGCCTGAAGGGTGTGCCCATTTATTGGACGTTGCCTCCTCCTTAAAACTGCAGCGCAACCATATTGGAGCTTCAAGGCCCATGTAATCATCTATATCCGTGGTTGAACCGTTTTCTAGCATCGTATCACTGCCATAAATACCAATCAGCCTTGTTGCTTTCCATCAGACGGACATTCAGGCAGCCAGGATGTAGTTTTCGGAGATCTGGTCAGTTTGAAACTGCTAGGGTATATTAGATCGGTCTCGAAGTGACGAAACGTCTTTAAATTCCTTCCGCGCCGATGAAGTTCCATCTGATCTAGAGCTACCCAAACGAACCTGCGCTTCACCGTAGATTAGTACAACGTGAATACCAATGACACGTCAATATCACTCTGTGTTTAGCTACAACCTCACTCGACCGTATCCCTTTCGCTGGTTTACCTGGGTCACCGTCATTGGTGGGATTGCTGCCCTCATTCTTTTCTCTATTATTAATGTTGGGGCAAACGGCTATGTTTTAAAGCAAGGTATACATCTCTAGTACGTAACGCGGCAGCTAACACTTAGCTAGAACCATCTACACTACGAACCCTAATGGCACTCTAGAACAGGAGCTGTGGTTCGACCGAAGGCCTTGGTCCTGGATGGGAAAACTTGAACGTACATGCGAGCCGCAGAATCTAGCTGTCGGAACCGCTTCGTTCACAACGAATACGGGACTTTCATACAAGCTGGGGAGGTTATCCTACATTGGAGGTAATTTGACTGGAACCTATCTGCCGGCGACACCGTATCTCAACAATACCCTCGCGAATTGCACAGTGAACCAGATTCAGATCAATGCACAACGAGCCTGCAACTCCCATCAGAGGAATGTACCGTGGATATGGGGTAAGACCTGGGCATCAGTACGTCCCCTTGATCCCATTAACTTGCACGGGCTAATCCAGGGAGGCGGAGGTGTCCTGCAGATTGCATCATATTGTACCACCGGTCCGGGCTGATTTCAGGGTTGAATACAATAATCCAATGGTTGCCGTGCGGCAATTCCCTTTATTGAACAGGTATTCTGATTCTGGACAGTGGTGGGGCGAGCTGGCAATGTGAGTGCTGGTTTTCTGGATTAGACGGCCATTGACATGAAACCAGGGATAACGGCTTATTGGCAGTCAAGAGCATACTTGGCGGTTTAGTACCAAAACAGTTCCCAGACGTGACATTGGGCAGCGGAACTTTCGGTAAGTCTTTTACCATTCAAGTTCCCTTCCCGCTGCGACCCGCACTAAAACCAGCAGTAATGATACCCAGCAAACCTGCAAGCATGGATGTAACGTCACCTAATTTCATGTCCATCAAGGGGTGGCTCTATCAGGACGTATTGCCATATGAGAACGGCTCGTCGTTCACATCGGCCTTTTCAGCAAGCTTGCAATATCACCCTATTGGTGACGTTGAGAAAAACTCACGGATCGCAGTCACTATGGATGGCTTCGGAAAAGCATTCTATGCGTCCATCCTCCACGACCTAGGGCCTCAATTCGGTGAACCGAGTCCGTTGACCAATGGAACAATAATCGAATACCTTCTCCGGCGATCAAATCGAACTGATCACCGCAGATTCGTTTACAAAAACGGGACTTGGTCCGATGACGAAAAAGGGATAGATATCAATGACTACTATCCTCTTGTCAAGGATAATGTTGCACCATTACGGTCAAAGCCAGCGCAGCTGTATGCGCAATATGTATGCTCAATACCAGCAAGAAAGCAAGGCGGGTCCTTGATCGTGTCGGTCATTGTCTCCAATCTCGTGTTTCTATCCGCATCCTGGACCGCCTTGAATTGGTTGGCTGCCAAATTCGTCGCTGCTGGGGACTCGAAGGATACGATGAACCACTGTCCCGGTTGTTTAGCCCAAACAGAGGATGCTGTGTTGGTCGATGAAAAGACGAACTCTTTTGATTTGGATGATTCGCAAAGACTGATACGATCCTGACTGTGGTTTCCTGTCAAAATCATTCGAGGGTAAACTTATGAAATGGGGTCCACGCATGGGTACGTATGCGTAGGAGAGAACAAAATATTTCTCACGGCACGATAGAGGTATTTATAACTTTACACCAAATATAGAAGCTTTTAGTGTTTTCCGGTGAGAGACTTAGGACCATGACAACTCATCTAGGTCATCGTGAGCTGTAAGCAACCACGCAGATACCTTCAAGATCAAAAGAGTTCTGGGAGATCTATGACAATTCTGTGTGGATCTGGGGAGGATGGCATGTTCAACGACGAGGATTACGTGCGGTATTCTCGGACACTCGACGAGCGATGCCCAGGAAGCAAGCTAGGAAGAAGGGGCCTTTGGAACCACACAATAAACGTTTCAGCGTATATCAGCTTGCATTGGTGTTTCATTACACTGCAACTCTATTTCAATTACGTAAATTACTAATAATGTAGAGACTTAGTAAAGGTACAGTATTCAGTGCGCAGCTCTGCTGTGGTACCGACTCACTAGGGTCACACGCTGTGCCAACACCAAATCGAATCATGTAGAGTAGTTATATATTAGCTGATTTTTTTGTGCCGATTCGCAGGGGAATCATATTTTTTTAATCACTTTTTGTCTCAGGCGTACGCCAAATTTTAGTCAAACTACCACCCCAGATATATTAGCTAATATAGGAAAATTGTGCGCATAGGTGGATTCTCTCACTTGCCGGACTAGCATGCAGGTAGCAAGAAAGAGTTTCGACTACACTATGCTTGCCTAAGATGTTGTCTCGACGTTTACCGCCCTTCCAGTCTGCTTCTATCTGTTTGAACAGCTAATTGAACCAACTGAAAGGGTAAGAGTAACAAAGAACAACGCTTAGGCGTTGTTTAGCTTTCTATTGCTTTGATTGTCTTCGCCTTACCGTCACCTGATACCCCACGCGCTGCTTGGGTCCCTCTCAAATTGACGCCCACTCACTTCCAATCTCCCTTCTACATATCAACGCCCACCTCAATCTCCTTTCTACAGATAAACACCCATCCCAATCTACACACTTCGCTACCCCCACCAAACCACACATTTGCAGCTACTCCAAAGGAGATCGTCAACGAGCAGAACCATATAAACCTATAGTTTAGTAACTGTACATTTCAATCTGCATCTACTCACTTCAACCGCAAACTCCAGTCAAGATTCAATAATGAGGCTTATCCTCTTTCTTGCGGTCCTGTTTGCCGCAGTGGTCTCTACCCACGCAATCACCCCAGTCACATTGACGGGTTCTATTACAAGCACTAGCCTCCGTAAGACTCAGGGACAAGTCCTTGGGGATTAAGCTTACTTTGCAACAGCCGAGCCGACCCGCCGAGTTCAACACCAGGCCCAACACCCACTCGATGTCTCCACTCAACATCAGGCTACCGGTGTCAAGGTCACATCCTTGGGCCAAGCTCACACCAACACCGACAAGTCTCACATTGAAGGATGGGCAACTAGAAGCATGGTCTTGGCGAGCAGGCGCAAAGTCATACACAGAGCTTCATACAACGACACAAACCTGGCCCAAGCGAACGACAACACTGGCAAGCCTCGTGCCTTGCACTGCGGCACCGCCTTCGAGTGGAAGGGCTTTCAGGGCAACAAGCAGTAACTGTATGATATCGATGATGATGCGCTCAAATTTTTCGATTTCAAAGCGACTAGTGTACAGATAGACCGCAGCTGCAGGTGCACCTTCTACAAGTAAGATTTATCCATAGCAACGTGATATAGCTGTATCCACACACGTAACAGGAAAAAGCCCTGCATGGACGATGGCTGGAGCACAGGCGAATTCGCAGGTGATCTTCCCTTCGAAGCTGAGTGCTACAATTGTTAGTTTGCTAGGACCAGGGCAAGGGCAAGCAATATACATGATGGAACCTACATTTCGAGTTGGTTTTGGCCCAGCGTGGGATTTTAGTGAGTCAGTACCACACCGGAGCTGCGCACTGCATGCTGTACCTCTACTAAACTGTCAAGCTTATAGGAGACGACGACGGTGGGAGTCATTGCAAATGTATGGCTTAACAGGCAAAAAGAGACCATTGAATCAGCAAAAGCTGATTTGATCGATCGATTATTTTTCTATTTCGTCCAAAATTGGCTAGGACCATCATAGTTTCGTGATGGGTCAACAGCGTCAAGATTGGTATGAAGCGGTACCGATGAATCACAGCCATGGATACTGTGAGGCAGCAGACGCTGCTGCCTGGGTGCAGGCTATCATATAGCGGCTCACACCAAGCACATTGCCATACCGGGGTTGATAGTTCATTAAAAATTCATTAGTAATCAACAGATAATAGGGCAGTCGAGTATTTCACTATGTAGGCTGCAAAGCCTTGCATTCTTTCCACAGACAACTTCGAATCAGGCGCGACAAATCTTCAGCAATGTCGTACCTTATCCCCTTCTTCATCTATCGTGGCAAGAGTCCTAGCGTAAGCTACACTTCGGCTTCACCTTAATATGACTATGGAGAACGGTTACCCATGTAGCTAGCTAGCTAGTCTACGAATACAGGGAATGGATATATAAACCACTTTGTGCATTCATGACCAAGTTATTGTAGATACCTTGATCTACTATAATCAGAACGACTCCCTACTTATCTCCACTCCGCGTAAGCAGACGATGGCGCGTATATGTCTGAGAAGCTGCTAGATAGTGCCCGGGGGTTGATGGGGGATAAGAAAGCCGTACGTTGAGCCTAGAGCTGGAAGGGTTGTCTGCGTTGATTTGTTGTGCGACGCATATGCTCTCGCCGTGGATGGCCATCAATCTATAAGACTGGATCTGAACGAAAGTATCACCCAAGCCGTGTCTAGGATGGCTGTTTTTCAGCTTATTGAGCAGTCACTGAGGTCGAAACAAGTTAGACTCAACTCGCGGATTCACTCGGTGCCTAGGGGCAAAGCAGCAGCAATAGACGGCTTCGAGCAAGTTCTTGATACGTTGCAGGTCCCAGTCGATGCTGCGATGGTCATGAAAGTAATGCTGACGATGCATGCTCTCTGTGTTTGTCACTACTGTGGCTTACCACAGGAGGATAGAATCCGTTACACGCACCAAATTCGACTTGTACAAGCGTGGAGCTGCAGAGTTGATAGTCCAAAATGGAGAAAATCGCCCACGAAGTCATGGATTCCGGCTCCATCATCTGTGATGTCACTACGTATCTGAAACAGAATCCGCTCACACGCTTCGTTGAGGTCCTTTGTTACGGACGAAGCACCCCTTCCACTCGTGAGTAGGTGAAAGCTAAGATGATGGCTTGTTTGCTACCGGAAAATGAGGGCATCCCCGTCGAGATCTTCAACGGCGAGGATTGGAATCATCCCAGATACCAAGCTGCCGCGCAAAGGACGGATACAATGTATGTGATTATGCTGCTGGACGATCATCTTCACAGCAGTATTCGGGTGCTGGAAGCGATACCTCACGCTACGTATGAGACGTTGTGCCCTAGGCAACCCTTCCTGTATGTTACGAAGGAATTCTTCTGGATAGCTTTTCTTCAACTTTATTGGGGAGTCGTAGCTAAATGAACCTCGCTTCTGTATACTTCAGATCGGAATTACTCCCTTCGTACTGATTGCTCACAAGTTGCATCGACCGTAATCCGCTTGGCTGCTCTTCCGACCGCCAACAGCCCCAAGCACAATCCCGATCTCTTGCAACGAGGTTCCTTTGTTTCTCGCATGGCGAAAACAGCGTGCACCACGATGGCGTAATTCAAAACGGCATACATCAGAAATATCCTCCGGCAGATACTAGCGAGGGCACGTAGGGTGACTTGGCTGGAGACGGGTTTGAACAACTATTGACTTGAGCTTCCCACAGCATTGCCGATTTCTCGAATCTCAAGTGGGACGATTTTGCTAATGTACAGCCGGACGAGTGGACTCCAGGACCAATTGAATGAGAATGCTTCTGGGTAGACCAAGGCGGTTGCGGCCGTTCCGTAGGCATTGAACCTCTTGGCATTCGTCGACGGGTGAACTGTAACGAGGGCACCAATGTCTAGCATATAGCTGCCCATGGAAAATGCACTAGCGATGAATGATGTCCTGCGTCCCACTCTCTCCGCTAGAGGCGTGATGGAGAAGATGATCCTAAGGGTTTTGACGAAGCCATACACCCCCTTCACCAGTCTCGCTTTGTTGCCAGCCCCGACAATTGCGAAAATCTCAGGTGCGAAATACGCTAGACTTGTATTGCCGAAGGACTGCTGAGTGGCTTGCGAGAAAAGCCTGCCAGCGGTTTGACGGACGGCACAGTTCTTTCCAAATGGGACCCCCCGACACCCGGGATTCTGCCTTGGTCGCAACGAGCATCTCCTCAAATTCAAGCTCGCAGTCCCCACCAGTACCGGTGACGCACGGGCCTAGAGTAGCGCTGCGAAAGTTTCTTTGTGAAAACCTCTTTGGGTAAGCCAACGGGGTGGTTCCTGGACGAGCAGCATACCCAGCCTGAGCAATGCGGCCGGCACCAGTTCAAATCCAACCGGTATCTGCCATCGGATTGATAGTAGTTGTCGCGATGAAGACGGCTGAATGCTCGCCGCCACGACATGATTTGCCCAATAGCTCAGCGCGGTGCCGAAGGTAATGAATAGCTGGAAGAATCCGCCGAGTTTGCATCGAATGTGCGTCGGTGGGTGCCAACACCGCAGTGTATATGGGCACAACGACCGAACTCGCACCCGTTCTGAGCCCCGAAATGGCTCGGCCTGCATAAAAACAGGCAAGTGAATATGCAGCGACCTGCAAGGTTGCTCTAAGACAGAACACCACGGCCACCGTGACGATTGCCCAACGCCTGCCGAGGCGCGACGTCATCGGCCAAGCTAAGAAACACCCACAAAAGGCACCCTCTTGGAGCAAAGCTGGGTAGTTCGACTCTACCTGTGGTGTATCCAAAGTCGCGCCGGAACGATGGCAGGGTAACAACACCAATCAAGAAAGCTCTTGTCGACGCTAATGCGACAGTGTAGCTGGCGCGAGATTTGCCAAGACTTTTGACCACGTTATGATGAGCTACACATGAAGATATCGAGAATAACGGTGGGCACGACGGCGCGCTCCTTCGGTCCTGCAGGTGGCACTGCTACTAATGATGAGGATGCTAACCGAATGCCGCCGAACTTCCACGAAGAACACCTGCACTGGTTGGCCGATTTTGGACACGAATTTGCAGAAATGATAGAGGCACTTGCCTTGCACAAGCTTCCTTATGGCGAGCGTGTCGCCATCGGCATAGCCATTTTTTCTTCGCTCACGCATTGGATGGAGATCCTCCACTTCAGCAAATCCTGAACTGCTTGCTCAACACTCGGCTTGCAATATTCGCAACCCATCACAATTGCTCCAACGCCGACGTTTCGTGGGACAAAATCTCTACCGATGGGCCCATGAAGAAGGGTTGGATGCTGTATCTGGTAGTGCCTGAGACGTTCCGCCGGGGGATCTCCTTCGATAATGTCGCCGATATTGATGCTAGAATGTTGACGGAGGTGTAGCTTCACCTCTGGAGCCTTGACCTGACGCGCCGAGTCCAACACCAGTCTCAAAACCCACTCGTTGATTGAGGTCATAGTTGACATCACGTGAGTGCCGGTAATCACTGCGATCACCTCACACCATCCCTCATGACACCAAGCCATCGTACCAATCCCTACCCAACAGCTAAACATTACACTCTGATATATCGGCTTCCTCTGAGATCATGGCAGCCGGGACCATCGGAGCGTTGAACGACATCGGCTCACAACTCGTTCGGCATCCGACGCGAACCGGCAACGCGCGAGTAATCGGCTCTGCCGTCCTAGATGAATTAAAAAGACGGATAGATATCAAAAAATCCAAGCGCGCTGACCGATTTCATGTTCTTACCGGAAATGTGCTTGATCCGCGCAACATGCAGACAACGATCCAGATGTTTGATACGTAACGGCCACGTGACCAGTCTGTCAGAATTGCTGGCAGTTCGCGTTTCCCAAGTCAATCGATTGTTCTTCTTACCACTTAATATTGGGAAGCTAATATCCTCTACAGCATGGCTGGCACCAGAGTGGGAGCGCTCGGGCGACGCACGTGGAAGATGAGAAAAATCACGTGAGTGATGGCTGCCAAAACGCAGTCAGACAAGCTTGCCACATGTTATTCCATTGAACGTGGGGGCGATGTATATGCGAGTTGGCATGATGGGTCCACCGGGTCTTCTCTCGTATGAAACCGCACAATACCCCAGTCCCTCGAGGATTTGCTGCTTGTCGGCGCTGCTGAAGAGGTCATCGAGACGTATTAGCACTTCCAGCTCGGTGCCGATAGTGGGTAGCGGCTGCTTGCTTAGGGCAAGTGGTCCATGAAAGGTCGAACGCGACGAGGGATCATTTCCGAGGATGCGGATGCTGGGACGAGAGATCGGGTGGAGGGCAAGGTGCAAGAGAGGAGCCCCACGGGGGTAGCTGTCAGGTGTTGCGCTAAAAGGCGCTAGAGCACTTCGGTCCGCCGATGATGAGCTCATCGGGACGCAACCCCCGCCTTTCGTGTAACCACGAAGGTGTCAATTCACCGACTCTCCCCCATGTCCTCGCAAAAAGAAAAAGCCTGCACCGTTGTCGCCTTCCCCATCAAGAAATGCTCGACAGGAGCGTCTACTTAGAACACCCACGGACCGTGGCCTTCGCTCGGCCAGGCTGGAGATTCTCTTGATCAGGGAGACCAGGTCGCAGTGTGGCACAGAGCGGTTGTCTGTGTCGACAAGGGCGCAGCCTCGACCGTTGCGAGGGGAGGACAGCACAGTGAAAAATGCATCAGTTGACCAGCTGGCAGGGCACGAGCCTCAAGCACTTACAGGTTCTGTTGTTGCTCGTCCTCAATTACAGCGTCATCGGCAAGGCATTTGAGTGGAAAGGTGCGTCGCTTCCGTTACAAGCGCGCTTTTGTCAAGGAGAGCTCGTATCGTACCAAGGAAAACCGGTTTGTTACCGGGACGCACACCCCAAGCGCCAAAGACAACTCACGGCACCACTCGAATACCAGGCCGAGCAGGTCTATCACACGGCACTTTTCACAGCCTTCCCTTCCGAAGATGCGCTAGGTCGAGTGGATCAATAACCCACCGACTTCTCGGCCGCTCCGTTCCGAAGATACAGTTCGGATTCGTACGAATCGACCACGTAAATTTCCAGATATTCCGGTTCCATGTAGTCCCAACCAAACTACCCTCAACTGCGCATGAATTTTGTGGAGTCGACCAATATCGAGGTATCGCGATGTTAATGTTGCGACGACGGCGCACTACCATTCGCCGCCGCGTCTTACATGTTCGACAGTGTACGGGAATAGTCGTGTCCGGCACCACGCTTGAGCCACGGATTAATTGGATCGACAGACCTTTGTAGCGCAGGCAATACTCGTGAAGAGTAACAGAGGCGATAGTGACTGGGAAGTAGGAGGTAAACCGGTCAGGAAGGTTGTCCAGACAATGCTACACCTCGTTCATTGCGATACAATCTCTGACCGGTAATGTTCTCATGTCTGCCTAATCACTGATGCTACCATAGGTTAGGAATGACAATCAAATAGGTGCAGTCGTTTAGTCGAGCTTATTGGCACGATATCATTCACAGTCTGCTTGTACATCACTTCGAGCGGTGCAGCAGGTCGCGTGTGCTGTTCAGGTGCAGATGGATGGAACTGTGATATCCAATCGAAAGAATCAGTCGAATGCAAACTTGTACAATCGTTTCTGGTGATTGCCTTTGGTATACGCTGACCCGTGTAGCAAGCGATTGTTGATGCTGCTCGCACCAAGATCCCGAGAAAACGGATTTTCGTCTCCCGATGAAGGTATGCCCAACCATTCGGCCAGTAAATGATACGCGTAGAAAGTGTGTTCAAGAATCGATACCGCTCATTCATGCCCAAGTGCGGGGTATGGTAGTCTGTGGAATGTGATAGGCTTTTTGACTCGACAAACGATTGCTGCCGGAAATACACTAACTAGATCATTGTTCCATTTCGTTAACACAGCCATGATAAAGTACCACGTTTCCCTAAAGGCGCTGCTTTACGCAAACCATAGCCCCCAGGATAAGCCCAATCACTCAGTCGGTATAGGCGTACGTACATACGTGTGCGATACCGTATGCTTCTTCATTATGAGGTGCAAAGTTTCTTGTATGCAAATTGCAACACCTAGCTACCTACGTGATCTTGTAACCAAAGGAATACTTAAGACAATGAAAAGCCGCTCGTCTTCCATCCTCCACCAAGAGCTCGCTCGGTCCTCACAAGGCTGTTCATGCTTTACTGTGGCCTTTTGCCTTTCATTGCACATCTCGGCATAAATGTTCAACTCCTCCTACATGATTCCGTATATCGTGCTCATGCCGTTGTTGTTCCGCCCTTTCTCAGATGCAAAAGAGGTGGAATTTCGCAGTCCGAGCGATCGCAACCATCCCGGCATTAACCCAGTCTGGCCGGAAGGGACCCATCAGAAGATCACATTCACCTGGGAAACCATTGTTTTGAAACAGTTCTCGATCGGATTATGGTTGGTTTATACGAACCTTCAAGATAACGAAGTTGGGCGAACGTCACATAAGGACAAGGGGCTGCCAGGTATGATCTCTGTGTGCAACAACCTATGTGATCTGACCCATCATAGGATCACCATTCACAGCCCAAGCTGCTATGCGGGGCTTGGAATCCCTGGACTGGGTCACAACGGGGACCAACAAGACGCAGTGCATTGAGCCAGTATACTACATGAGCGTTTTCAATCCGGACGATCATAGCCAAGCATGGATGTCGCCATATTTCAACATATCATCAAACAATGATACGATGAGCGCTGAGCCGCCCACGACAACTTCGTCACCTGTTCCTGGATCCGCGATTTCTGTCTCTGATCCTGGAGCATTTCCCAGTCAGTCTGGAGGGAAACTGTCGCTCGGTCAAGGAATTGGTATTGGTGTCGGGGTTTTCTTGGCTATTGTGCAAATCACGGTTGCTCTACGATATTTGGTGATTAGATGGCGGAAAGGGAAAACAACAAGTCAGCAATGCGCGAACCAGGTATGTTCAGATAGTGTTGCCATTCCAATTTGAACTGATACCTCGTAGCCATTGAACAAGGCATAATGACGACTCTTGGCATAGTCGAGGCGTCGTTCATGAAGGTGCCGGATGAGAGGGAAATGGCTTGGGAAAGGATGGAATCAATTTGCACAGCGTTTAAAGGTGTAGATGGCGACGGAGATATGTGAGAGCTTCGGATGGTGCTTGAAGCGAAGTACTTGCTCTTTTCACCAGTGATAGGTGTTTGTTGTCCTTCTCAGTAATAATGCATTGGCTTTACGCGCTGCGGATCCTGGAAAGTGATGCGCTTCCTCACCCACGCAAACATGATACTATTACTGAGCACGCGTCTCTCACTTCCAATCACGCTGATGTTCTATCAGCTACAAGTCACTGCGTAGGCGGATGAGAAATGCCGACCAATTTAGCCTCAGATACAATGAGAAGCTCGCATTTTTTTTAAGTCAATTGATTCAGAGGGATCTACATCCTGTTTGGAAGTCGAAGAATGCGATGTTGCTGCAGCCTTGCTTAATGAGAACTTCCTAGTCCGTGACCGCTCTGGGGCCATAAGCATAGCCACACCCACTTTTGCTGACCCAAGATACAATTTTTGCAAAATAACATGCATGTCTCGTCTTTGCAACCTTGCTTTTTCCACCCTCACGTCCAGCCGCTCTCAGCATTTTCACGCCATTTTAGTGCCAATAGCTTGCTTCGTGCCTCGAATTGTGGGTTGAACGTAATTCTTATACATTAGAATAGCTCTTACACCATCTGCCGCGAACAAGAACTTGACGTAAGCATTTCCACAAGTTAGGGTGACTACAGCTTGATGCACCTAAAAATGAAATCATTTTGAGAAGCTTCAATCTTGAAGCGGCCTTGAATGCCGACATCTGCTAAGTAGCTTTATTACCCTTATCATATCCAGAATCGCTGTCGTCTGTATAAGAAAGTATGTTCCTTCAGTCAGCATTCTCGAATCAGCATGCTATAACGAGCAATCTCTATCTCAAAGTGGGATGGTCAAGATACAGGACAAACGCAATTTCCAGCCCCTACTTGATCAGCAACTACCACTCCTTATGCCCTGTACCATAGTGAGAATGAGATAAATAACATTTGTTTATCAGGAAGAGGACGACAGATCGTCAAAAAATTTCGGAGCTCGTGAGAAAACCATTGGTTGCGTTCTCTGCGCTGGATTCCGTGCGCAAGCCTCAATCGGTAATCTTAGCTAAAATTGTAGGCGAAGCTGCACTAAGGTCTTTAAACGAGCTAGTGACCCTGAACCAGGTTAGATCTCGCTAAACATGTTCTGGATAGGCATCGGGATTACCGTAGCCGGTGGAGATGGTTCATTTGTGGCTTTCGACTTCGGTGCTTTTTGGCGCAGTCAATGGCCAGCTTCCAGCGCTAAGCATGATAGAGTTTCGCGAAGCGACTGGCACCCGATCTAGAGATACATCTAGGCTGCGAAAAGCAAGCTACTAATTTATGAAGCATTTGCAATAGGAGTTCAAATACAGTCGTTCTCCTGTCCCTGCTTGAACAACCACTCGGTGGAGTCGTTCGTTTTCTGTACGTCTGTCAATTTACACTCCTTTAACATGAAATCTTACACTCTTTTCGCGAGCACTTCGCTTTTGCTCGTTTCAAATGTTTTTGGAGCTACGATCTCCTATGATGCGCGGTGTGGAAAGACTAATGGAGGCGCCATCTGTCCGAGCAGTCGTGATGGACCTGCTTCCTGTTGCTCGTCCTATGGATGGTGGTATGTAATTGATACTCGACTTAAATTCACTGCTAATGTTGAATAGTGGACGAACAGACGACCATTGCCTTGTTTCAAAGGGCTGCCAATCAGCCTTTGGGTCATGCACTCCATCTTACAAAACTCCGGAGGTGAAGATATCACTAGATGGATCTTGCGGCGGCAAGAAAGGTTATACCTGCCAGGGAAGCCGTTTTGGAGATTGTTGTTCACAATACGGATGGTGTGGACGAACCTCGGCATATTGTGCCTCGGGATGTCAGAGTCCATTCGGGACTTGCGAGAGAGCTACTTCGAACACTCTGCGCTCCTCTCGCACAGTTACCTCTGCGACCAAGTCTTCATCCTTAGCCAAGTCCACCAAGCCATGCACTACTCAGCATGTCTCTAGTAAGGCATCCTCGTCGTCGAGCGTCCGTCCTTCGTCCATCGTCCATCGGTCGTCCAGCGTCCGTCCTTCGTCCAGCGTCCATCCATCGTCCAGCGTCCATCCATCGTCCAGCGTCCATCCATCGTCCAGCGTCCATCCATCTCCTAGTATCTTTTCAGGGTATAATGTCCGTCCATCTTCTAGTATTCATTCGTCATCCTGCACAAAATCTTCAAGATCGTCAACAGCCCCTACTCATTCATCGTCTTGCACGAAATCTGTAAGCTCATCCGCAAGTTCTACTATCTCTAGAAGCTCTTCTGTTTCTTCGAGCTTGTCTGGCTCGGCCTCAGTATCTGTCTCTTCCACTGCACTGATTCAAACGACCGAATCGTTGACCAGTTCTTCTTCTGTGACATCAACAGGCAGTACAAAATCTGCCAGCACCTACAATTCTGAATCAACAAGTGCTGCAAGCACAACAGAACCTTTCCCCACATCGAATTCAGCGGAGCTCTCTACCTCCTCAACGGCATCTGCGTCAAGCGAAAGCTCTGTTAGCTCTTCTAGTGCGGCTACCACTACGGCAATCGAAATCTCTACAAGCACTTTTGATGTTGTTACATCTACGTCGAGCGACAGTTCCACCGCCACTTCTGATCCAGTCACCTCCACATCTGATGCAGTCACTTCCACTTCAAGTGACGCCTCCGTCAGCACTCCAGAACCAGTTACTACTACGTCGATCGAAAGCGATATTAGCACCTCCGACCCTATCACTCCTACGTCCAGTGACGATTCAACCAGCAGTCTTAGCTCGGCTAGTACTGCTTCAAGCGACGTCATCACGACCTCTTCCAGCTCGGACATGACTACATCTACACCGATGCCCGAACCTTCCAGCTCAGACATGATTACATCCACACCGATGCCCGAACCATCCACCTCTTCCGATGCGCCCTCCGCTTCTAGTGATCTCCCAAGCACTACTTCTGTTGACACGACTTCTGCACCTGCATCTCCAACCCCGACTCCGGTGCAGGCTGTGGTTAATCCGGGCTTTGAGGATGCAACACAAGCTCCATGGGTTCTCTTTCCCGCAGGCTATGAATTCGTCAACACCGGAGATCCACAATACGGTATCAAAACCCCTCGTGTGGCGCGCACGGCAGGTCTGTTCGCTAGTATACGTCAAGTCCCCTCTATTCCCGCAGGAAATTATCTGGTCCAGTTTGACATCAAGGTCGAAGGCAATGATCCTCAAAAGTGTAATATTCAATTGACTGGCATAGCCGAAAATGTCTATGGTCCACCCGCTGATCAAGACTGGCACACTTACACCTACTCTCTGACGACAACTGGTAGCAACAACCAGTTCATCCGAATTGTTGTTACTTGCGGCATTACCGCGCAATCTGGCTATGTTTATTTTGATAACATCTATATCACAAGTGCTCTTTGAAGCACTACTAAAAGAAGCTTAGTAATTTTTAATCATAATCCTTTGGGCTTCACTCGACAGATGATCTTGATAAAGTAGAATGCGCTCTGCGAACAGTTGGGTTTTCGAACATTTATCACCCTATCTGATGTGTTTGTTCAGTGTCTCCTGGCTTTCACTACTTATTCGTCTACATCCTGTGTTCTTGCGGTAAAGAGAAATTGGTCTTTCGAGCTGTCTCAACGTAGTTTTCATTGCAGTGTAACTGGTTATCATTCTTGCACATCAGTCCGTGGTCACTCTACTTCTCGGCTACCCTGCGACTCGATGAATGTATGGAGGTAGTGATGGGGGTTTTCTCAAGAAACACGAGCAATTGTACCTTTTGGGAAATGACTTTACTTCCCAGCAACGGAGAACAATGTAACCTTGAGTCTAAACGGATAGAATCTGACAGGAAGGGCGGCAAACGTCGAAGCAACATGTTAGGCAAGCACAGCGTAGTCGAAACTCTCTCTTATTATCCACAAGCTGGTTAGACAAGCGAGGTAGAATACGCCTTTGCGCTATTGCTGGGTATGTATAGGGTTAGATATCGACGAGTGCCACTAGGCATGGGTTTTAGCCACGTGTGGCTAGCGGGTACCGTGTCCGTGCGCGTGATGCGCGGATT
>JACVRA010000333.1:0-95079 GCA_019828545.1 Paracamarosporium sp. OC-R06-R3 | reverse complement strand
TGCTCAGCTAGCTAGAGTCCATTCAACAGTAGCCGTGTTTACAGAACCAACAGACTAATAAGCAGCTACTCACTCTAATTCCACCGTTTTTGTTAGACTAAATCTGTATCTAACGAACGAATTTGGGAAAGTTTCTTGTTCACAAGCTGGGAGCTGATTCGCAGTGCAGCGGGTAGCGATCCAATTATTTGTGAACATGGCTGAAACATCGTGTTATTCGGTCAATTAGCGAAAGGCTGCTCAGCGAAAGAGGCCAGCGTTTGAGTTTCTTCGTGAGCATCAGTCTGCTTTCAAAAGATATGAATCTGCCATCTGGTGCAGACGTCAAACATTTAGCACAAGTAAAATGCAAACTTTTCAAGGTCTATCTTCGATATGTGCGTGTTGCAAACCTTTTTAACAAGTGATCGTGCGGATCATTGATGCTTGACACGTCAATAACCATCCAAAGCTTGCTAATTAGTACTAGTGTATGAAGGCAGATAATGCGGCTTGTGCGCTAGACTGACGAGCATGATTCATTATAGCGTTATTTTTATAGGCTCAGTTCATCTTGAAGTTAGTAAGAATGTTGCAGCTTCAGCAGGTTACAAGCACCTCACCTTGAAGTCACACTGAAGGCTTAATAATCGATAATCCACTAGAGTACCATGCATTGGTGAAAGCAAGTAATGACTGTATCAATGGAATGAAAACAGCAGCACTTTTCGAGTAAAACGTTGTTTTCGTTCACTAGTACGTCTCTAATATACACATTCGATCTATTTTGCTGCCGAGCTATCACATGCGCCAGTACAGATCGTCCGGTGAAGCCTTTATATAAAAAACTCGATATGTCGATTCTCGAAATGGAATGTTACCATAATATGAAGCAAACTCAAACTAGGGAACTCAAGACATCGGGAACTTATTTCTTAACACCCATGCTGAATGAGCGCTGCTTACAAGTGAGGAAAATTTGACTAGGATACGCACCTGGTGTAACCTTACACGAGGATCTTGCATGCACGCGAGACGCAGTTTTGGAACACCACATATGCTCTTTGTAAGCATGAGCTCCATCATGTTTATTCGCGTTGTGGACCAGATCAACTTGGTGTAGATTGCCAGGATTCAAAAAACAGAGAGCGCATAGGTTCAAAGCTAGGCCCACCCGCAGGCCACAACTCACTCCACACTAAGATCCGCGAGAACTACCAATATTGATCTCGGAACAACATTCTCGTGATACATCCTAGTTCGCATGTCTTTTACCGACCATCCAGCTTTCCCATGCTCGATCCAATCGCCTTTAGCCGCAACGCGAACGACCAGTGTCAATACCGCATGCGGGGTTACATTCCCTGTCCTGACCAACTGCCGGCATTCCATGTATAAAACACTGTTGCGGGTCGTGCATCCCCATCTTCCTGGTCTATAATGTCATAAACTTTCCTCCATATGTTGCCTGCTATGAAGATCGCCACCGGTGCCACGGCACTGTTGACGGCTATCCCTTGGAATGTAGCCGGGAGCTTGGTCAACCTCGCGCCCACGGCTACTATAGATGGCGGCATTATTGTCGGGACCACCACACGGGTTCCTGGGGCGACTGCGGCTGTTAATAAGTTTCTCGGTATCCCATTTGCCTCGGCGCCTATCGGGAGTGGTCGCTTTTCGGTACCAAAGCCAACGAGCTGGAGTCAACCGATTGATGCGAAGGCTTTCAAGCCGGCCTGCATCCAAGCGTTTCGTAAGTGCTTATTTGCAATTAGAAACTCTTAGAAAACTGTGTCTGACCGTTCTTGGAGGACCGATTGAGGATCGCGAGTTTATCCAAGATGTGTTCAGTATTCCACGACCGGAAGAGAGTGAGGACTGTCTCTATCTTAACGTCTTCGCACCCAGGAAGTTTTGGAAGGCAACATCTAAAAATCCACGATACCCGGTGCTCTTCTGGATCTACGGTGGAGGATTCAACTTCGGCAACGCCGGGCAGCCTATATACGATGGCTCGTATTTTGCTGCCCTCGAGGATGTCATCGTTGTATCAATCAACTACCGCACAAACGTGTTCGGCTTCCCTATCGCACCGGATATAGCCAATCTCACAGAACGAAACTTAGGTTTGCTAGATCAGCGCGCCAGCTTGGATTGGGTACAACGGAATATCGAAGCTTTCGGTGGAGATCCTGAACGTGTGACTATCTTCGGCCAATCTGCTGGAGCCTATTCAGTAGACGTACTTCTTACCGCTCCATGGCCACATGGTCCACCGTTCCACGCTGGCATCATGGAAAGCGGAACATACGCATACAACCCTCTTCCCAACTGCAACAACACCAATTTTGTGCCCTGGAACAATCTCCTCAAACGTTTGGAGTGCGAGAATGCCACATCGTCGTTCGAATGCGTAATGAATACACCAGCTTCGGCAATACGATACGCTCAAGAAAAATTCAACATCGGATTCGGCATGGCTGGCGACAACTTGACTATCGTCTGCGATCCTCGCCTACGACGTGAAGCCGGCAAGTTCGCCCGGGTGCCGGTGATTGGTGGATCTACCGTGGAAGATGGAAGCTACTACGCTGCGAAGAACGGAACTGATATCGATCGGTATTTTAAGACCAACTTTCCCAACGAAACGGCACTCAAGGAAAAGATCCTCGACGCGTACAAGCTAGATCCTGCAGAAGGTCGGTTTGATAACATGAGTATCTTAACGCAAATTCATACAGATTGGAACTTCCACTGCGTGAGTAATACTGAATTGGTCAACAAGGCAACCTTCTAACAGCTAGCAGCCCGCTGTCTTCCTCAGCAACAACTCTCATCGCTACGTCCCAACATACCGCTACCTCTTCAACGCAACTTTCCCCAACACACGGTTCCCCGACCTACCAGACGACCGATGGCCAGTCCCAGCTCAGAGAGCATACCATTCTTCCGAAATCCCCATTGTATTTTCGACGTACAATCTAACCAACGCAACAATCGCGGAAGGAGACCTAAGCGATACGATGCGTACCGCCTGGGCGAACTTCGCGAAGAATCCGTGGAAGCCGCCTATTAAGGGATGGAAGACCTCTGGAGTGAATGGGTCTTTGGTAATGGATTTTGGGATAGATGGAAAAGATGAGTATCGTTTGATAAGAGATGGGACTGGGAAATGCTGGGCATGGAAAGATTACATATGGAATAAGCATTTTTAGGGGGGCATTCGTCATGCGTGGCATCATAGCTTCTCACTTCAAATAGGGTGCTTCACCTATTACCAACTAGTTGTTCTCGGTCCGAATATTTTGTGATGTTGATGTTGACGAAGCAGTCTCTGCTGGGCTTAGTGTATAAAGATTCAGGCTACTTGCGCATATTGCTGCACACGGAGCGGTGTGACCGTAAAGTCCCAGTCAGCGCAAGCACAGATGGCTTCCGAGATTAGCTAGAGATTGAATGATCTTCTATAAAGAAAAAAGCACCAAGATTGGGAATTCTACTTAATCAACGCCAGCCAAAGTCGAGGGTATATGCCAAACACGTTACAACTTCACCATAACGCCTTGTCGTGCATGCTATCGCATTTCACCAAAAGCCCAACCATAACGTAGAGCCTCTAGAGCTCACCCTTCGGCTTACCCTTTGCATCGTCCTTGTCCACCACCACGAAGTCATCCTCTGCTCCTTCTATCTTTTGCTTCTTTGAAGAGGGCTCTTCAGGATCCTTTGGGTCGGCAGTTGGGGCATTGGGTAGCTTGGCAGCGAGTTCTGCCTCGTCGGTTGAAACCTTAGCAGCCTCGTCCGTCTCCTCGACCTTGGCCACGGGCGGAAAATAATTGCTGTTCCATCCATGTTAGTGGCCGGTTCACTCCGATAGTGGAAAACTTACGAAACGTCCTTGTAGTATATGTCCTGGTCCCTCTGCAAGAAATTGCAGAAGACGATCCGCTGTAACCCGTCGCCCTTTCCCTCGTCTAGGAATTTACGCACTTCAGCCAAGGCATCATTGCACGCCTTAACATTCGGGTAAGAGAATACCCCTGTGCTAATGGCCGGAAACGCGATGCTCTTGAGCCCATGTTCGACAGCCAGCTCCAGTCCCCGACGATAGCAGCTCTTGAGCTTCGCCTCTGCATCCGAGGCGCTGAGCGCATACCAGCGCGGGCCCACGGCGTGTATGACCTTTTTGGCAGGGAGTTCATAGCCCTCGGTTATCTTGGCCTCGCCTGCCTTGCAGCCGCCGAGCGTGCGGCATTCCTCGACCAGACCAGGGCCTGCTGCGCGGTGAATGGCGCCGTCTACACCACCGCCTCCAAGCAAGGACTCGTTCGCGGCATTTACGATGGCATCGATGGCGAGGGAGGTGATGTCTTCCTTTATGATGGAGATCTTGTCGTTGTAAGTGGCGTTTGGCAGGTAGGACGGCGTCTGGTCCGAGTCGAGTGGGATGCGATTGAGCTTGTAGAAGAGGCTCAGGGTAAGCATGTCATCGAGCTGGACGATGTCGGCCATTTTGCGGTGGGTTCGGTCGAAGCAGCACGAAGTCGAGTGGAGAGCTCGCCTTGAAGGTACAAATAATCGCAAGAGACCTGGACGGAGCATCTACGTAGAGGAAGCACCGATGGGTCGTCGCGCCTCCCCGGAGCTGAAGCGCGGGGCAGGAGCTTGGGCCACCGTGCTACTTCACCTCAACTGTTGCAGCACATTCGCATGTATCAAGAACACTGAACTATCTGTGGGACGAGAAACACGATGACATTGCTGTTCCACTCAAAATTCACTCCACAAAATCTCCCAGGCCATCACCAAGGCCGCCCCAAAGACTGCTAACGTCGCGCCCTCCAATTTTCCAGCTCCACCAGGCGTTTTCGTCTCTCTTGTCCTCGTCGTCTCGTCCACAGGCCATAAACAGCTTATATGCGACTGCGGCTCCATCACATCCACTTCTGCATCCTCCTCTCCCCAGAATACCGTCAAGGCAAGGTTGATGCTGCCTAGCATATTAATCGTTTCGTTGAATCTTATGGTACCCGTATTGTTCCAGTTCGTCACCAAGGCAAGGTTATTAGTCTTGGGTTCTGTAGGGTAGCAGTTCGAGGTCGAGTTTTGTTCGTCGCTTGGAGGCTGAGGCGCAGAGGTGCCGGTGAGTGCTGCAATATCCCGGCTAGTCAGTATGGGTCTTGTCTATGTGATAGAAGCGTGAAATAGAACTCACGGAAATAGTGCAGCTGCGTCCAGTTCATACTGCATTTCGACTCGCTCGACGCGTTCCTTGAAACGCTTGTCAAGTACTTTGCCAAATCATCACACACATCGCCCGTGCTGTTCGTATGTTCCCGCTGATCTCTTGCAAAGCTTAGCGTATCGTCTCGCAATTCCTCGTGGCATTCTTCTCCAATAACATCCTCACACGTATGCGCATTCGGCGGATCGTTGTATGGATACACTTCATCGTACGCCTCCAGGACCACTGCACACCCTCCGTAAACCCTCGCCCCAGTCAAGTTGAGGTTCTCGGGTGTCCCTAGGAAAAACGCCTTCTCTAGTGTGCGCTCGCCCTTCTCGTCCGAATCGTAATTCGTATAGTCGTGGAACGCGACTGTCCACGTGAGATTCTGAGATTCTGAGTCCGAAGAGTTGAACGGAAATGTGTCCACGCCGACTCCACCGTACGTTTGATTCGTGATGCGGCATGCGGGTTGGATGGTATTGTCTGGCTGAGGACATTCGACATCGGCACAGGAACCGAGGAGTTTATCATCAAGCCATTGCGCTGCTGCCATCGAGGAAAGGCTTAGAGCTAATGTTTGTCGTAGGTATATCATTCTAACAGTGTTTCTTGGTCTTTCGGGCCAGAGCGAGCGGTAACACTAAACATCTTATACACTATCCGATGCTCTGCATATCTACTTATTAGGCCCTCCAGTATGAAGTTTCACAGATAGCTCGGCGATGTCATTCATCTTGGCGATGCAATGGACGCCTTGGTCGTGGCCCACCCGATTTGGTTAAAGTGGGGACACTTGGTAGTGGCTGTGCCCATTTAGCAGATGCAATTGGTTTAACTCATCATTGCACGCTTCCTACTCGGCAAGCACGGGACGGCACGATTAATGATGTTGTAGGTAAGGTCGGTATGCCTGCTGTTGTAAAGTACATGGGCAACATGACGTAACATCAGGTTTTCGCTGCTACGTTGTTGAGTTCCGTCTGATTACTCCTCACTCGTGGATGGGTCTCGCGTCCCATTGCAGGTGGAAAAGACCTAAGAAAATACAGAGGCATCCATTGGGTTCAGACAGTATACCCGTTCCGACACAGATACAACGACGAACGACACGTCTGCACTACATATCTTTCTACTGTTCAGATAACACCCTTCACGTCAAGACTCACCGCTCACCTAATGACGGAATCCGTCACCAATCAGGAGGAATAAAGTACTTTTCCCATCCACTACGTGTATCCGCCTTCTTCCACTCGTCCATTCCGTTTGCGATACCCTCTGCACCCACTTTCCAATCCTCCCTCTCCACCATTGCAACCCAGCTCTTCAGCACCTGCACCAGTCGAACGGCATGCATATCAACGAATGGCTGTCGCCCCGTCTGGTAGAGCTCTGTAAATCGATTCGCCGAGTTCTCTAGCTCCTCGTTCACATTTTCGCCGAACAATGTGCCGTCACTTTTCCGCGCCCAACCATTGTCACCAATACTATAAGGGAGTACGAGTGAAACCGCATCACTACCTTCTTTGCCAAATTGGTCACAGGCATGGAAGTACAAGCCTGCAGGGTACGTTGATAGTTCAAAGGGATAACCAAATATCCTTTCAATTTCAGTTTCGGAAGATGACGGTGGATCAGTGTACATCAGAGAAGAGCGAAAAAGCAAGAGAGGCGGGGAGCGGTTATCTTCGCGATGTTGTTCTGGTACTGTTTCCATTATACCAATGAAGGGCTGTTCGGCGATGGTGCTTGGTGTCGGAAGGGAAAGGCCTGGAGCAATGAAGCGAAAATGCGGACGACGAGCGCGTGTGAGAAATTCGAATGCAAATCCGGCGGGGAATTGTGCGACCTTGAGAGCCTCGTTGTCAATGAGGCTATTAAATCCATCATCCGATGTTGATATTTCTCCAGGCATGCGCGATTCGATTGCGGCTGCAAGTTTGTTGAATGCCTCAACTGCTTCGTTCACTTGATAATCCGTATATGGCACAAGTTCCCAAGGTCTGAATTCTGTGTCACGACCCACGGCCCTAACTTTGCCTATTCGTACCATGTCAAGCCACGCTGACAAAATATCTTCGAGGGGATGCCACATGATACGGTCAGGTTTACAAAGACCGTCGCTATCCCAAATGCTCATGCACATAATGGCCATGTTCGTCTCTTGATCGAAACTAGTTTCTCATCAGCATCAAAACATCCTCTGTGTACGTGATTACTTACATAAGTCCTTCCGGGTGTGGAGCAAGATTATTCGCAAAATAAAGCCTCACATACCTCCCCGTAGAATAACTGCAGGTTTGATCAATGAGCGCAAACATGTCGTCTCCGGGTTGCAACAGCCCCGTAACGAAATAATGGAAATATTGCTCGTTTAGATTCGGAATTTCATACGCGCCCTGGAGGAAGGCGATAAGATCAGACGATAGTTCCCCACGTACTTGCTGCGCTGCTTCTCCGTGGTACTGGAACCAAGTTTGGGGATGGAAATCTTGAGACCGACCCAATCCTTCCCATCCTAGGCGAACGATCTCATTGTGTAGCTCGATGCAGCGTGTTACGTTCATCTGCGGTTTTGGAAGAAACGACAGACGCTCTGGCCGAAGGGAGGGAAAAGCGATACTAATGAGAATGATGCATATTGTAGAAGCGTAAAGAATCCGGTCCATGAGGGAATGCGCCGTGTGATGGGGCGCTTGGCACAGTCAGGTTTGTGTTAGTCTACCTGTGCCAACGCATGGTAAGAAATCATTGCGCAGTCCTCAGATTAAGCTGTGTGGAGGAACTGTGGGACAAGCGTTTAAAAACAACCAATGTCACTCAAAAGAGTCAGATCTAATGAATCTCTTGTTTGCATCACAAGAGTAAGTGTAAGTCAGCTCTGCAACGCAGATGCGGCAAGGTCTTCAGGGGTTAAAAGCGAGCCGAAAATGGAAAGCGTACTTAACTAGCACAGTTCTACACTAGTGTAGCATCGCCTGCTTGCCACCGCCTGAAACCAGCAATATTTATGTATATTGATGTCTGATGAATTCTATTTCTCGCCTGCGATGAAGTCCTTGATGGTCTGCTCCAAGCCAACATCTTCCGCAAACCCCAGCTCCTTAGCTCTTGAAGTGTCATACTTTCCGGGCCAACTCAGAACGATCTTCTGGATCTTTTCGTCCTTCTTCTCCTTCACCAAAGCTCTCGTCTCTTTCCCAGCAACTTTCTCAAGAGCGTTTAGGATCTCTCCACTAGTCGCTGTGTAGCCGGGAAGAAGCACGGTTCGGAAATGACCAAATTTCTCCGCAGGAACATTCATAGCATGAACGAGATTGTGGGCCAGCGTGCGGGGAGACGCGAGCCAGATTCCGATATTCGGATCCACGGGTAGCTCACTTTCCTGTCCATGAACTGGTTCTCTTACAATACCCGACACAAATGATGAAGCGGCAGCCGTAGGAGCTCCAGCGCGGACAAAAATGGTAGGCAGACGCACCACTCTGCCATCGATGAGACCTCTTCTTGAATAGTCGTTAACAAGATATTCGATCATTAGCTTCTGCGTCCCATATGAACTTTCAGGCATGGGAACGATGTCCGTCTCAGTGGCGACATTCTCGACAGCTGCTCTGCCAAATACAGCGCACGAGGAAGTGAATATGACTTTGGTTCCAGGCTTCTTTTCCCTGATGGTGTCGAGGAGCCCGCGGACGCTATCGAAGTTGACACTCAGGCCCAACTCCAAGTTCGCTTCCGAACCACTTGACATGATGCCATGGAGGATGTATACAGCATCGGGAGAGCGGCCTATTAAGTTATTACGGGTTTCTGACTTTGTCAAGTCCGCTCCGATACAGTCAACGTTGGAAGATCCAGTTGGGTTTGGAGGCGGCTGGACATCGGCTAGGATAAGTTCAGCATCGGGAGAGGTCTCAATGAGTTTCTTCGCAAGGGTCTGGCCAACGAAACCGCCGGCACCTGTAATAATAACTCTCATAATGTATGAGTATGTGCGGTTGAGATGGCACGGGGAAATATGATTATTCGAGGTCCATAGCGAGCATCTCGCGGTAGAGGCACGAGTGAGGGGTAGTGAATAGTGGGGAAGCGCACGGGCTGTGCTCCGAGGTTCCTTCGGCGAAAACGCCGACCTTGCATCGCACAACTTTGCGAATGCTTGTATCAGAACCCCCTAGGGTTCTTTCGTGAATGACATGCTATTTGTGATTAAAGAATGCAAATGAGACTGCACTTGACCACTCAGCTTCACCAAAAAGCTCGCCACAGTGGGCACCGCGTCAAAGAGGGCATCGCTGTTGTGCTGCGTACAATAATAGACAAGGCTCCGCGAACAAGGCTAAGATCAATTGTTGGACCTTATCGTTTCTGCGCCTTACTGGAAAGACAACGCAGATTCCCTCTGTATTTGGCGCTTCTACCCTCCAATATTCTCATACAGGAAATTTCGATGATATGCCATCCCATTGGTGAGAGGGTGCATATCAATTATAGGAGCTCCCTTTGATCTTTGGTATGTCTGGAATCGTGAGGATGCTCCGAAACCTTGACTTCGAGATTGAAGTCTTGGAGAGCATGCAGAACTACCGGTAGAGGTCTGCAGAAGGCTTGCTACATAATATCCTAAGACTCGAACTTGAGGCTTAGGGCTGGGTAACGATGCTGACTGATTGCATGGTCCGGTACGGATATACATACTTTTACGGTGTCAATGCCAATGTCAACGGTCAACAGTAGTGTACACCCTAGTTTTCAACTTGATTTCAAAAACAATCTTAATCAACAGCATTATTATGTAAGTTATCAGTGCATATTGTTTCATAGCTGTCAATCGTGCCGCTAATCTTATCGCTTTCGTCGACCAAAGGTCGCCAAGGGGTAGCACCAGGGGAGCAGTGGATTTCTTACGATATAGCCTGGGCATTATGGAATCTAAGGCATGGACCACATAATCCGCCTCTCGGTGGCATCGAATACTTACTAGTCAAGGCAATCGTTAATAGAGAGACTGGGAAAATCATCATGGAAATTTGTGGCGAGGATCGAGCACCACTGTGGCCTAGGCTCAAGTTCAGTATCATGACCCAGCAAGATCAGGCAATCTAATAAGCAATCTCTACCGTTATGATTGGGCGCCGCTAATATGTTCAGGACCGGCGAATGGACAAGCTGTTGACTTCTTCCTTGCGCAAAACAAGAGGCAGATGGGTGAGATATACTATGTCAGCAAAATCATGTTGTTCAATTCGAA
Source organism: Paracamarosporium sp. OC-R06-R3 (assembly GCA_019828545.1). Classification (NCBI taxonomy): domain Eukaryota; kingdom Fungi; phylum Ascomycota; class Dothideomycetes; order Pleosporales; family Didymosphaeriaceae; genus Paracamarosporium; species Paracamarosporium sp. OC-R06-R3. Next base: position 84,619 of record JACVRA010000333.1, on the reverse strand, counting down.
TGCTACCCCGAACCGCCCATATGCTTTGTCCATGGTCCAGAAGTCGATTTCGAGGAACAGCTTAGTGGCAGCTGCCCCAGTATCGAGACGGGAATGGTGAGAGATACGTACGCATCATCTAATATGCTCATTCAGAGATGTTGTGGAGCTCTTGTAGAAAGGATAACCTGAAATACGAACCCTCCAACATCAACAATAATGTCTAGACTAAGCTTTAAGACAGATAATCGGAAAGACGTCTATAAACCAACTAATGAATCACGAGTCATTCGAAGAAACCAAATTGTGAACCTGATGAACTAAAAACAATGAGCAAGATGACTTAGTTCACAGAGGACAGCTCAAGGCGTAGACCTCGATTGGATCGTCGACAGGCACAATGATTATTCAAGACGTTCGAAAATTGTGCGTTTGACTTCTCAAATATTATTAGTCCTCGTTTACCTATTTTTTTTAGACATCTAAATAAGCGCAACTCTCCAGCTCTATCTTCCAGATTGAATTATAGTTTATGCATCCCTCTTGTATCCACTTCTTCCTCTCAAGCTTGCTCCAAATCTGGCCAACACAAATGGTATCCCAGCTCCCAGAATACTCAAACATCCCAGTAAAGTACAGGCCCATGGAGGTCCCAAGCCACGAAACATTTGTATAGCAAACAGTGGGAATGTGCCGCTCAAAATATACCTCAAAATGGCGTTTGATGCCATGGCACTTGCACTATACAATGGACCATAAGTGTCTGTAATGTACATCATACTAGTCATGAATACCAGCATGTTCCCGAAACCGAAAAGTGCCTCTGCAATGACGGGTACGACCCAATGCACCCGATATGTTGTTGACCAACCATATAGGAAAAGTCCTACGGATATGCATGGTGCGCCGACCATGGCCAATGGCAAGCGTCTTTCTGGCTCCACCCTGGAAGTTGCGAATGATGGCGAAGGCTGATCATGTGCTATGGCTTCGCGAACTTGTAGCTGGTACCAACTTTTGCTAAACAAGATGATGATGACAGTCGCTATTATCACACCAACTCCGATTCCAAGGAAGGTGAGTCCCGTTGAAAGACTATCAAAGCCATAAAACTCGAGATAAACTTGTGGAAAAGCGGCAAAGAAGGCTGCGGCTCGTATTAGCTCGAGGATAACGTCAGATCTGTTATGGCTCACCGTAAAGCAGGCCGAAGTTGAAGGCGCTATATATGTTGAAAGCTGCCACAATGGGCTCGGTGAACAACATGTGCAGCGGACGGGTGAGTGTCTTAAAGATGTATAACTTTACGGTCGAGAACCACGTTTGTCCCTCAAGCGGTGATGGAGGCAGTGGCTTGCCCCGCTTCTTCGCTCGTCGCCGCAACAGAACAGGCTTGTATGACTCCCGGTATAAGGGTGCTGGTACCATCACTAGAACGATAACAAAGAATAGAATCAGCCAAGATGTCCACCGCCAGCCAACAGTTTGAGTTACGCTAGCACCGAGTAATGGCCCTATGGCTGGTCTCCATGTCATTAGCAGAAGTTGCAATTTGTGATTTTATTGTGACCTACCCAAAGAAAGGCGCTACAACATATACAGACATTGGACCAGATCGCTTTTCTGGTTGCCACAAGTCACTCAGTGTTCCTGCACCCATCGACAAACTAGGCGCTGCAAAGAAGCCTGCAAAGAATCGCAAAATGACTAGCGTGGCCATCGTGTGTGCAAAACCAGTGCCAAGTACGAATAACGCGAATATTGGCAGACTGATGAATAGCACTGGTTTCCTACCGAAGCTCTCGCTGAATGGTGCTGCGAACGGACTACCCACGGCAAGGCCAATTGCATAGATCGAGTAGGCCAACGTTCCAATAATCATGGGGGATCCGAATTCTCCTGCAGAAGACTCGATGGCTGGAGTGAAAACCGAGGATGCAAACGTTCCAACAAGGGCAATACCTGATATCGTGTACGTTTGGAACCATCTTCGAACGAGTGACCAGTTGTGCGGGTTCAGAGGATCATCTTCTGTTTCCCAATCAAGAGCATCCGGGTGGATTGGGGGCGTTTGTGCTTCAGCTTTCACTGAAGATGTGGTTGAATTCGATCGTTTGGCTGTGCCTTCTATTTGTCCTCTTTCCAGGGGCAGGGCGGCCCTTTCAAGGTCAGCTTTACTGACTGGTCTCGTAGGTATCAAAGTACTCGTGGTCGACCACCGATAATTTTGTGGATCAAGTTGTTGTGCCATTCCGTTTAAATGTGTTGCAGGTATAATTCAGATACAAAGCATCTTTTTTTTTTTAGAGAGAGAAAAGCACTATAACACTCGTCGCAGTTTTGTGCCATATTTCCATTGCGCTATCGCCTACGTAGACCCAGTACATAACGTCATAAATTAGAGAACTAGAGGTGCAGCATGGTGTTGATCCTGCAGCGGAAGTTGTAGCCTCATCCATTTTGGGTGAACTAGGGTGGGGCTCTGGTCGATCCCTGCGTCGATCTTCGGAGAATGAACTAAGTGAAATGCAACTACGTCATGTGAGATCGAGTTGTGTGCTATCTGTGGTTTCTCTGCGTGTCCGTTTAATTTTAATTCTCAAAAGAACACGATGTTTGGTGTATCAATTTTATTTTTAGGCAAGGTATCGAAAAAAGGGCCGACAGCAACCAGGGTTGAAATCGATAGAGTGAGCATACCTCGACGCAAATAATAACTGACGAAAGCATCTCGAGCATGGGTGAACAATGCGTATGCTACCGGACAGGAGCTATCCTGAAATTGGTGGAAATGAAGAGGGAAAAAAAATACATTAGTTGTACAACGTATAGTGTGCCTGACAAACCTGTAGCCTAAGATGTTTTCTCTCTCAGAACGCGTCACTAGCGCCGATCGGCGATGGCCCCAAAGCTTGGTCGAGTCGACCTAGAGAGCCGAGGCAAGCGGGGTAATCTAATGTACCCGCATCAACTGACAAATGTTTCACTGCATGACTTTTGTGTTTCCCAGAAAGACATTAATGTTTCTAAGGTTGCTATTTTGTCGATTGAGACTGCTATGTAGCTGCAATTTGGGTGTGATGTTTCTATAAACTTCCGTGACCCACTTGAATTCTGACAAATACACACCTTTGTACGAAGGTGGCCGTTTTTGATGGTCAACAGCCACAACGGTTGTGGCTAGTAACTCATTAAAAATGAGCGCCTTCGTACATCATCCGATGCTGCTTGCACGTATTTAGCTAATCTGAAGCCTCCATGCTTGCCCATCCCGCCTTACACAGGTTCCTTCTTCAACGCCCTTAGCACACGAAATTTATCGTACAGTTGTGACTCCCCAATGGCCTCTCTATCTAGCATCATCTGGCCAAAGCACCTCCTGCCCGGGACTACGGACAATTTCGTTTCCAACGAGGTCATCGCGTGTGACCTTACTGCGCAACAGATCTGGGAACTCCTCGCCGACATCTCAAAGTGGAAATCTTACTACAAGAACTGCGCACAAATTACCGAACCCGAGTCTGGTCCCTATCTCAAGGAAGGAAACGTCTTCAAATTTAGCACGTTTGGCTTCCCACCACTGGCGTGTACGGTCAAGGAATCAGTCGTGCCAAAGCAGGGCACCGCTGGAAGGATTGCATGGCACAGCACGATCGATGATGGACTCGAAATATATCATGCTTGGATCGTCGAGGATCTTGAAAAGGACAGGGTTAGAATTTTGACACAGGAAACTCAAAACGGACCAATATTCAAGGAATGGGCGAATGCTACACCAAATAAAATGCTTCTAGGTCATCAAGATTGGTTGGATGGTCTTGTTCAGGCTGCAAGGGGTCAAGAGATTCGGAAGACCAACCTCGAGAGTGTGAACTTTCCTGTGAGACAACTGTAATCAGAAATGGAAATGTCGGACGAACGTACAATGATATCTCTTCATATCGCACTGGTATTTGAGGTCAAAAGAACGGAAGGAATTGGTAGCTCGGAAGCTCGGAATCTAAAAACTCACCTGGATCATTCGTTTTCTGGACTTTAAACTGTGGGCGGTTTCCAATGTCGGATCCGAAGCGATCTCCGAAGGCGATCTTTGGTGTAGTGGCGTTGCCACACCTCCATCCTATGAATGCTTCTATTGTTTTTAGATATGAGCGCATCGCTCGGAGATATTCTCTCCTTCGGAGAAGAGTATTTTCTGTGCGACTTGAAGTCTATATCTATTTAATAAGTGTAATTTCCCGCATACATTGCTCATCTAACAGGTCCGCCTTATCACATTGTCTTCATTTGAAATCTCAATCACATCCAGTTTTCGTAACTTAATCTAGGACCAACTCAATTGGTACGGCACTGTACCTAAAGCGTTTTTATACACCTTCATCGTTTTTCGCGAGCGTAGGAAAGAACCATCTCGAACTACTCCCGAGACCCAAAAATGGCATCACAACTCCAGACCATCATCACCGAACGTCCTTTTCTTACTGCAGCTGGAGCATTAGGCCTCGTGCTTGCCACAATCGCATACCAAGACTATCGAAACTATTGCTCTCTCGGACCTCATGGCCTTCCTCCGACCTTTTGGGGCTGGTACACGCAGCTAAAGATGAGCCGTGTATCCCGAAAGGATGTCACTGCACCTGCACCGTACGATATCGACGCGGTAGCAGGCCCCCACGATAAAGAGTTCTTCCTACCGCAAGATGCTACGCGGGCTTTGAAGTGGCGACCCGGAAACAAGGCACCACAAATTCCAAATTTCGTTGCTCCCCAAAGACAAACGAGCGACGTGGCCACCGAATCGATGAAACAGGCTATGTACACGTACCTCGATGCTCTAGTCGCATCCAACAACTCGGTTTTGCAAACCCAGAAGTCAGTCCTGGAGGGTCCTGTCCCAGCAGTGGGTATTAAGGGTTTTGCTTCCCTTCCTGATGCGAAGAAGCCGCGTGTGTACCATACCACCCGAGGGGAGATGATTCACATCCACCCTCCTGATGGTAGCACGCATTTGGTTTTGAGCTTAGCGGATCAGAAGAGCCTCATCGAGACAGGTTGGGGTAGGAGACATAGACTGAGCGGTGGAGGACTGTTGCCCTGGAACTACACGTTTGCGTATGCCCCGAGAAACGACGCGGAGTTTGAGGTTTGGAAAGAGATTGTGGGAGCAGCGGTAAATTTTTGTCTTGCGAATATGGAGGAGCATGCGCACAGAAAGTAAAGGTGCAATACCTCACGACTATCTGCATTCTTCTTAAGGGTGCGCTCTCTCAGCATTGGAGCTTGTCCCTTCTCTTCGAATCGTGATATGTTCATCAGGTCAATTTTAGAACTGCACGAAGCATTTGTATCTATGCTCATGGCAAGACTCCATGGAAAAGTCTATGTAATAGTACAATGATCTTTCTGCATCTAGATTGTATCGAAAACACTAGATGCCGATCCGCAAACATGCACCTCTTATGATAACAACTAGGTCTATGACTTGTCGAACAGCGAGCATACCAGAGTTATTGTAATGCAACCCTTTAACGATCGACAACACTGCACGCCTGCCAATCAGTTTTCTATCTTCCATCACCCATCAACCACCCTTTCCTTGTCCATCAGTCGCTCTTCTCACGCAAACCCATCCCAAATGTTGTAGCTAAGCTGCTATTCTCCCTCCCAGTACTGGCATCGCTGTTCTTTCATCCATTTTCACCCCTCTCCTAAAACAGCCATGAGTCTGTTGATTCTGGTGTTTCAGTACTCCTTGATGAGGTTTCAGCCCCGGCTTCCCAAGCCCACATATGTCTGCGTCCAGACGACTTTGAGGGCCCTGCACAGAGGAAGACAGAATGGTGATATGAACTAAGTTGAGTGATGTGAAATCGGACAGAGACAGTAAGAAAGTGGTGACGAACATCATCACCACTCTCGCTCTATATCGGCCATAGTACCAACAACTTCACTCATATCATCAGAAGCGGCGCATCGAGGATTGCCAAAAGAAGGGAGTCTATTAGCGACGAATATGTTACATTTTCCGTGTTTCGCATCTATGACGAAGCAGAACCAACGCTATGCACAAATGTCCCCAGCCATCCGCACCTCGCTGCGCAAATCATCAATCAGCGCTTACCGCACCAATCCCGCCTTCTTAGCCATCTCTTCCAATTCTGCGTTCTTCTTTGCCTGAGCCTCGGCCTCCTCAAGCCGTTTGCGCTCTTCCTCACGCTTCAACTGATCTGGTCTCCTAATAGCGATGTCTTTCGGCTTGTAGTCGCTAAATAGCGTCTTCAGCCCCTTTTCAATGACCCAACAACCGACATAATCGATGACCATAACACTGGTAATCATAACCTTGAAATCTGATGTGAAGGGGACGAGACGTAGCTTCTCGTTAATTTCCGGCACGAACTCTGTAGCACATGAGAAGGCGACACCAGCAACCAAAACGAGACCCCAGTACATGCCCCGGTTCTCGCGGATCGACTCCCTGAAGGGCCTTCCTTGGTAGTTGATTGCAAAAGTAGAGATCTGCTGAATGAGCTGCAGCAGATAGATTGCGGAGTTGAGAAGGGATGGCTCAAAGTCCTTTTCAAGATCCGGGTTCGGGATCTTGGGCTCAGTGCGTTGGACGTATTGAGAAACATAGATGAGAGTAACGATGTGAATGGCGAACTGTCCAAGGACAGAGCCGACGATGTAGATGTTGAAGATGTTATGTTGGGGACGCTCTTTACTCAGGGCTTCGACGGGCTGTGCAAGGGTTAACACGTGTACATGTATACTAACATAGGGTATGACAACTTACCTTCGCACGAGAGATAGACAAGAAACACACACTCATCATCATTCCAGAAATCGTCACCTGACCATCGCCAAACTTGATGCCGTCAAGGTAGAGGACAGACAAACTGTACGCCGAGATCAAACAATTCAACGCCAGGATCTTGTACATCTGAATAGTGGCGACAAGCGTGCATCGTCCTTGACGGATGATGTTAGGGATAGCGATGACATTGGCAAGTTTAGATGTAAAAGGTGCCGCGACCGAAGCATCGCCAAGCTTGATGGTAGGTGGTTCACTGTCCAGATCAGAGAGCTCTGATTCCATCATCTTGTCTGTGAAGGAACTCATGAGGCCGGCAGCACCTTGTTGTGCGGAAGGTGTCTGCTTCTCGATGGCGCCATTGGTCGCGGCACCATTCGTAGCATCCGTTGGGGCTGGAAGGGTGATGCCCTTCCTCTTGGCCTGTGCTTCCATCGCTTTCTCGTAATGGGGGTTGCCAGGACCGGGCGGGTACAGATGGGCGATCATGACTGGAACGGGCGGAGCGGGTTGGTTGAATCGCTTCATCAATTCGACCTGCTTCTGATAGACTTCCTTCATCTTGGTGTTCCGGAAATGTTCACCAATTTTCTCAAGATCGTCGCGAGTGCCGTTAAGTAGGGCAACACCAATGTGAGCCTGTTTAAGAGCACCAACGTCATTCGTTCCGTCACCGCACATGAGCGTGGTGTAACCGCAGTCTTTCAGGCCAAGAAGAATCTCTTCTTTTTGTTTCGGCGAAACACGAGCGTAGACCCAAGTGTAGCGAAGAAGCTGTAGCCAGGCTTGTTGGCCAGAGAACTTGCTGAGAGCATATCCAGTAACGCAAATATCCTTGCTCTTCAAGATCTCGGGGTCAAGCGGTTTTGTCGGGTCCACAGGGGTATTGACCTTGTCATCAACGCTACGCCAGACAAGCTTCTCGCCAGAATCATCGTTCTCGGGAGCATCCAGAATCAAACATTCTCGGTCAACAATTTCAACTTGACGAGCGACGTGCACAGCGGTCAATGGGTTGTCACCCGTAATCATGACCACACGGTGGCTAGACTCGTTCAACATGCGAACAGCCTGAACAGCATCATCCTTGAGTGGACATTGGAGAACCAAGAAGCCGGCAAAGTGTAGATCGCATTCAACCTGCTCTCGTTTGAGATCGTTGATGCGGTTCATACCCCATTCGGCATCCTCGGCGAGAAACTTGTAAGCGAGCGCAAGCACACGGCCACCGTTCCTAGTGAAGTGCTTGTACGTCTCCTCATAGTGCGGTGGCGTGTTAACTAACATCTTGCGTATCGTCTCCGGTGCTCCTTTAACACCAACAAACGTGCTCTTGATCTTACGCTTAGTCTTCCTATCGTTGACGAGCACAGTAGCGACGGAGCTTTGGCGCTTAAGCGCAGAAGAAAACTGGAAGCGTCGGCGAATATGTACGAGCTCGGCGTGCGATTTCGCGGAGATGGTCTTGGGTGTCAAAGTGTCCTTTCCGCCGAGGTTCCAGCCCAGAGATGTCAACGTAGCTTTCTCCATAGGCTCGCCGACAATATCTCCTTCATCCAGTTTCACTAAGGCATGCGCAGTAGCAAGAACCAGAGTGCTTTCCGTGCCAATTTCAGTGACAGCGCTAAGGTTGACATGGGCACTATCGGGTCCAAGTTTTCCTCCATCGGTACCGAGAGTGAGACCAGCAATACCATCGACCACGAGATCTTCGCCAGTCAGTGTACCAGTCTTGTCGAAGCAAGCAACATCCACCCGCCCGGCATACGGAATCCTGAAGGGCTCAGTGCAGAAAATAGCGTACTTGCTTAGGGCAGCCAAGCTGGTGTTCACAGCCAGCGAAAGCTCCATGGGTAACTCCGGAGGAACGACACTCGTAATGATCAAAACACAGTCAAGCATGAGCTTGGATCGCTTTCGATCTTGTTTAACACCTTCTTGCCAAACGTACCAGGAAGCGGCGATAGCGAAGATGCAGAGGAAGAGAATGAAGAGCAACGCTTCGACGTTGTTTGCAGACACACGCTCGGTCGAGTAAATCATAGTCCTAACCAAGCTTCCTTGGCTGGTCTCAAATCCAGTCTTGACAACGACGGCAACAGCACCCTTGTCCGGTGGTGGCGGTACTCCAGAAGAAAGCCTCGAAACCGCACTGCCATCGTCTTCGGCATTGTTGCCGTGGGAAACCTGTAGGACCTTGGTTCCACCGTAAAGGAAAGCGTTCTTGTCGAGACCTTCTTGTTCAATGGTCGCATCACCGGGTCGCAGCTGAATCGATTCCTTGAGCACCGGTGTGCTCTCACCAGAAAGCATAGCTTCGTTGACAATAGCGGAACCCTCGAGAAGGATCATGTCGCAGGCGACACCCGAGTCCTCCTTGGTCCTGCCAACACTGACCACGTCGCCGGGCAACAGCTTGTCACTTTGGATCTCCTGCCACTTTTTCTGTCTATACACGAGCAAATCATACGGCTTGATACTCATGCCACGGAATTCGTTCAGGGTCCTTTGCCTCTGCCAAACCACAGTACACTCAAAGGCCACCAGCATGAAGAGAGTGAACAGCGAGTAATACCAATAGTCATCCAGCATCCACAGGCCCACACAGAAGACCTGGAACACAAAGAACGGTGCAACGGCATGCTCCTTGAACAGCTCCGTGAAGGTCGGGACAGGGATATCAAAGCTGTTGTCGCCATAGTAGTGCTGCAGTTTCTCAATCTCCTCATGCGTTGTCAAGCCCTTGGTATCCTGGAACGTCTTGATCTGCGGCTTCGGTTCGGCGTCGAGGGGGTAGGAGAGCGGGGCAAAGGAGCCCTTCTCGGCATCGTAGAGGAACCTGCGCTTCTGGAACAGAAAGGACACGGTCGGTTTCCCACCCACCGTCTCGCGCTTCAGCGGGCAGATCTCGGCGGCACCGGCGTTTGCGATGGGCAGGACCTTGATGAGCTGGGCGGTGCGCACGTCGCGCGCCTTGGTCGTGGTGAAAGCACTCTTGAGATTGACGTTCCAGTGTGTGGTCAGCCATATCAGCGCCTGGACGGTCGTAATGCCACCGACCCAGACAAAAGTCCATTCCGAGGACTGGATGTGCTTCTCGTAGCGGTCGGGGGAGAGGTAGAAGGAGAGGAAGGCGGGCCATATGATGAGGAAGGGCCAGATGTAGGCGTGCAGCTGCAGGGGCAGCGGGCTGTGCAGGCTCGCCTGCTTTATCTGCGAGTTGTCGACGAGCGGCATCGTGGATGAGGCAGTCGTCGAACGCTCGTTGTCGTCGAGGGCAGCCTGTTGCGCAACGTTCAAAATGCCACTCGCCGCTGCCATGGACGGGGCAGCGTTTCGCCGATTGGCCACATCGCCACAGCGCACGGGCCAGTTGACATTCACTCGCTATTCGTCATAGTAGGGCATAGAAATGTGATATCATCTATACACACCAACCACTTACCATCTGTCTTCCCGCTTCGAAGCCAATGCCTCCATCCTGCCGTTCCTCCAACACTGTCGGATACACCATGTTGTTGCCACTGCAACTTCCCTGTCCACCTTCATGAGTACTTGCACTCGCATTGAGCTCTCGCCAGACACCGCTGAGCACATCTGCAAAGTAAACATCTGTCCAAGCCACCTTCTCCAACACCCCCTGCAACTCTCTCACTTCCCCTATACCAAGCTCCTTTACGACCTCACGCAGCCTAGCCATCCACCAACTCCTATCACCTTCCTCTAATGCCACTGAGCAAGCAACCACCAGCGCCCAAAGCAGCATTTGCAAATTTTTTGCTTTCTTCCAGACACTTCTCATGTCGATGTTGGGTCGATCAAGCGCAACTCTCAGCCGTTCAAGTAAAACAGTGAACAGCCTCGCCTTAGGCGGGACTTCCCTCAGCGCTGCATAGACAAAGATCTGCACTGCAGCGAGTAATGCCTCAGCCATGCTCGCTGCATCAGCAAGGGCGGCTCTGTCCGCGCAATCCTCGTCTTGCGCGTCTTTCGAGTCGAGATCAAAGTCTAGGAAGTCGCGCGAGTAGTCTGGTACTGACAGCAGCATGTACTCGGTTTCATAGAGGACGTTGCTAACTGTCCGCCGGCACACTTTCCGTATCCATCGTGAAGAGATGGCAAGTGCGAGACGGTGAAGTCGGTAGAAAATATTGAAGCATTCGATTGCAGCTAGGGAGAGGTGCAGGAGGCATGTTGGAGATGTGTAGGCTGCTTCTTCGAGGAGCTCGTCTGGGAGAGGAGGTGTATTCGGATCGAGGCATACTCTGGGGAAGCTTGGAGGTGTGCGAAAGGCCGTCGATGTGTGAATGTCGACCCTAGACGCATGCTGTGAGCAAGCTGATGAAATATCATAGTCGAGCATACCACAGGATCCCTCTAAGCAACCCATCATTGTGGCCGAAGGCAAATAGTCCTCCACGCGCATTGACCATGCGCTTCAACGCAGCAATATGCAGCTGTGCGGCATCATAGGCACCGGTAAGGTTCTGACTATATCAGCAAGCTAGCAAGTGTTAGGACGGTGCCAACGAGCGCACCTCGAAGCTAGCAAGTGTTGCCACAGCACCAACGAGTTCGTCCGTTATCTGGCCTGCGGAATTGCTAATTTTGATGTTGATCTCTTTTATAGCTTCAGTTTTGTGTCGTAGCTTCTCGACACGAAGGTCATTCAACCCTTGAACGAGCATGCCGTATAGTGCCCAAGTTGCCAGAGTTGCGTGTAGTAGACTGGCATCATTGCTGACGAATGACCACCACGAGTTGCGTGCGTTGATGGCTATCGAATTCACGCGACAGCCAGACTTGTCTGATTTTGTCAGTAGTCGTAAATAAAGAGTGTACGCAGTGGACAAGCAAAACATGATGGGCCGGCATGACGGTACTCACAGAGCTTCACGAGAACATTCAGCTGCGGTGTTCCTGGTACAGGTAACACATCGAAAGGGTCGAATCGATGAGCGTCTGGATTGATTCTCAACACCATTCTAGTACTCTTCTTGCTCCTTTCTGAAGAGTCTTCACTGTCACTAGAGGTGGTGGTCTGACTTAAATCGTTATCTCCAATGCTCTTCTGTGGATTTTCCGACGATTTCTGTGGAACAATTGCTCTGGTCACTCTCTTCTGACTTTTCCGCTGCTTCTCTGTGCTTCTTGTCTTCACACTCTGCGTTTCCTGTAATTGCGATGCCTGGAGTTCGAACGAGTGAGTAATGGCGGCAAAACAATGGAAGTAGTCACTTACTGTTGCAACTTCCTGTCCCGGCTTCGACAGTCTGAATCTTGACTTCAATTTCGTCTTCTTCTGCACCGTCTCTTTCGAATTATGCTCCGACATGTTATTCTCGCCTTCCGACCACTTCATCTCAAAGAAATTTCTCATTACTACGCGGCGAATGCGGCCTCGATCTTGTCCTTCCGGTTGTTGAGGCCTTTCAGTTGTGACAAAAAACTCGTATTCGCGTTCCATTATAGACGCCGTATCGAAATCCTCTTCTTGTCTTGTTTCAAGCGAAAAGTGCCTTATTGGTGTATTCAAAGCCATGTTAAATAAGTGATAGTCGACGTACTACTTGGAGTGTTCTTCTGTCCCGGTCCCCCTAGTCCTAGTTGTCTTCCGCCGCTCGACACAAGCTTTGTACGAGCTATCTACTATCTCTTTAACACAAGAATATCCGTGTTTCTTCTGATGGCCAGCGAGACAGCTGGAATGATTCAGAGCATCTCGAATTTGCCGGTGTTATATAATTTGTTAACTATTGTAGAAGCAGGGGTCTTCGCTGTCGAAGTTATTCAATTGGCAAAGCTGCACGGGTGCTTAGAATGGTGCGTTGGCGGAAGCGCGTAAGGCTTGGATACCAAAGCGTCGGATTCGCCGTACGTGCTTGTACACTAAGTATACACAGTGCGTCGCCAATAAACTTTGAGTAGACATGTAAGCTTGAATACGTTCCGCCGCCTAGTTCGCTAAATTCACCGTTACTCACCTTCAACGAGCCGACCCGACGTTTGTCGTATAACTACAGACGGCATCAGCTCCTCCCCAAAAGTCTGTGCAATCTGACCGTTCGTATCGCGGGGTGCGTCGCCACACATTGAAGATCTCACTGCTTTGATGTGCTTTCTAAGCCGGGCTAACCGCTTCGAGGCCGTGATAAAAGCAGTTCACTATGCCAGATTACGGAACGGGATGATCGAGGATTGGGGCGAGGTATTGAGCCGTAAGACTGCTTACGGTATCAAGTGAAACCATGATGCTGCAGCATGAGGCAGCAAACAAGCACAAAGAGGGCGCAACTGCTTCGTCGGATGATCACGTGTAGTCGTTCTCTCCAAGGTCGAAGGTTGGATGCATATTAACAGGGATGACTGACTCACTTTCTTTGCATGGGCTGCAAACTATGTTTCTCAGAACCCTACTCAGGATATCTACGCCATGGCTATCAAATCCGTTTCCCCATTGTACAAACATGTCATGTTAACGCCAGCTACCAACCCACCATTGATCCGTTCATACGTCTTATTTCGCCTTGTCTTCTCTCAAAGTAACGATTTGGTTTAATATGATCTTATCCTCTGTAGAATCGACATCCACGCAGAAGTATGCGGTACGTAAGGCCTGGAAGCGGATAAGGTCGTCAGATGATCCGCTAGGGTTGAGAGTGTGCTGCTTTAGAAGGCCCTTGATGCCCGCCTCGATGACAGCATTTTCAAAGGTAATTTCTGACCCCGGATTCAGATCATCAGCCCAGCCACCGGTCTTCCAGTCAAGCGCATTTGGTGAATCCGACTTGAAGAGAGAATTGTATTGGCGAGCTTTCACAGGGACGGCCGTGGCAACGTCTACCCACTGAATGTATGTCTTACACTTCTCTCCAGTGGCCTTGACAGCTTTGATCTCGGTGACTTTGCCATTTTCATCTTTCGAAAAAGATGTCGCGCGAATAGGGAACGGAACATTGTAAAGGCCAACAACTTTGTTCGGTGCGAGACGGTAATAGTCAGCATGATCCTCCTCACGGAAATCAGAACGATCAATATAGACCTCTTTTCCAAGTTTGACCTTTCGCTCTCCAGGAATGGTACCCTTCGGGTCATACGGCACTGTGATTTCTTGATCGTCTTCTGCCGCAAAGTCTTCGATGGTTACTTTGATGGGATCAAGCACAAGCATCTGGCGAGCAACGGTACGTTCAAGATGCTTCCGGATAGAAGACTCCAAACGCGGTGGCTGAATCTCGGTAAGAGCATCGTTCACACCCAGCTCCTCAACAAAATTCAACAATGCCTTAGCTGGTATACCGCGACGTCGAAGTGCAACAAGTGTGTAAAGACGAGGATCATCCCAACCTCGTACCGAAGGTGGTATAGTCTTCGTTTCTACTGTTCCATCTTCTTTCTTCTTTTCTACGGTTGTGCCTTCAACGAGCATAAGGATGCGGCGCTTTGACAGAATTGTACCTCCCAAGTTCAGTCGTCCATACCTGTGATTGTTAGATCTGCACGAAAAAAAGTGTATAGTAACAAGCTTACTCTCTTTGCATGGGTCCTTTCTCTTCCGATTTCGGTACCTTCATATCCAATTGCTCCAACAACCAGTCATACGAAATCCGTGATTGCTGGAACTCGGTGGTGCACAATGAGTGCGTGATACCCTCCAGAGCATCACAGATGCAATGCGTAAAGTCATATGTAGGGTAGATTCTCCATTTCTCTCCTGTCCGGTGGTGGTGGTTCTTTTCAATCACTCGATAGGCCGGCAGGTCCCACATCTGAGGGTTGCCCTCATTGGGATCGGTCAGGCTCTGCTTCATGCGTAGGTAAGCTTCTCCAGCTTTGTATTTGCCATCGCGCATGGCTCGGAATTCAGCTATGCTTTCAGCAATTGGTCGTGTGCGGTGCTCGCATGCGTATCGAGGACCGCGGTTGTCGGGTCCACCGCGCTGCATGTTGACCTCCTCTCCTATACAACATGTTAGAGCTTAACTGTGCAATAGATTGGCGGCGACTTACGCGAGCAATGGCAGACATATGCTCCGTCTTTCTCAATCAACTGCTCCGCAAGTTCATACAGCTTGTCGAAGTTGTCGCTGCTGTACGTGATCTTGTACGGTTCGAATCCCAGCCACTTGATAATATCCAATATGCTCGTAAAATACTTCTCTTCCTCCTTCTCTGGGTTCGTGTCGTCGTATCTCAGGAAGCAAACGCCTTTATGATGTCGCGCAAAGCCGAAGTTGACCGCGATAGCTTTGCAGTGGCCAATGTGGAGGTAGCCATTGGGCTCTGGCGGGAATCGCGACCGCACATCTTTAACGGGCTTCTCTTCGTAGACGCGCTTCAGCCAGCCTTCGGAGAAGACATTGGCGGGCTCTACGTTTGCGGGCTTTGCCTCTGCAGGCTTTGTGGTGTCCTTGGGCCGCAGGGCGTGCTCAGCCTTCTTAGCTTTTGCAGCAGCTTTCTTTGCTGCCTTCTCGAGAGCGCGCTTGGAGGGTCCTTTCTCCTCGGCGGGTGGTGCAGATGCAGTCGGTTCGGTGGGCTCTGCCATTTCTAGGGAACATGTGAGCACTTCAAGGCTTTGGGAAAGAGGAAGGCTTCTCCTCATGAAGGCGGTAAACAAACTCACCTACTGCGCTCTTGGCAAGAAGAAGCTTTTGACTGGTGGGAGTAAAAGAATCGCAGGATAAGGGAACGCACCTGGAGCTTTTTGGAAGTGGAGGGGCAGCTGGAATTGAGTCATACGCCACATTGCACCGCCACATTTGGCGGGACACGGGGTTTCCGCTCCCATCTCCGACTCTTTCGCGCATCACATCGGTTTCGTACTTGCCATAACCTTTTCTTTTTTTTTCTGTCGAGACCATCTGCAACACTTCTATCTGATACACGTTACTCTGGTCAAATTCGATTCAGTCTCTCCCGGTAACGCCAAGCCAGGACTCTTATCAAGGTTGACTCACCATCGCATACATTCACTGACAATACGCAATTGAGATGTCTTGAAACGACGTGTCCACTACCACTCATAGTTCTTAGTAACTGTTCTGGCCCTTGAAGAGAGGATTTTGGTTTTGCAATCCCAGACTTGGAAAATGTATTCTTGGAAACCTATTGGATTATTATCTCTCGTGTTTTAATTGAAGGATAGGTTTCCCAGTTGCTTACTGTCATAGAGCTTCATCCAACAACGAACAGGTGTTTTTTCTACAATTAAGGATCGAGCCGTAACCTCTCAAACTCTTCCACCGAGTCATTAGGCACATAATCTGTATCCCTTGGATCATCACCATCACCTTCTCCTTCACTATCTAGCGCCTCTCGCCATGCCTCTTCCATCTCCTTATCCATCAACGCCACGTCTTCCTCCAGCTTCTCCCTTTGTATCCTCATTCTTCGTCTCGTTTCCGTATTTTCAATTATCCATCTTTCATGCTCTGCCCACTGCGCCTCACTCACACGCCGCGCACTGGCTACACTTCTTCCAGCAGGATACGCATTCAGCCCCCCACCATCCTCGATCCAAACCTGCAGCAAACCCGAGCACAAAATCTCTGCGATGGCCGCTTGCTGCGGGCGGAAAATAAGATAGATGATGAAAGGATGCATACTAAAGCGCTGTTGAAACTTCCCTACCTTATGCAAATACGCACATATGTCTTCCACGAGATTCATCACGTAGTTCGACGATTGGCGATTTCGGTGCTGCGCTAGTCTGAGGTGCGAATTTGTGGAGTATCCGCACTCAGTCGGTGCATACTGCATCGGTATGTCTCGATCTGATACCGGGACTTGCGCCACGCGGCGCGAGATACCGTTGCAGAAGCGGAGCAGTGTTTCGACATGTTGCGGAGACCGGTGCGATGTCCACAGGTATTTACGGTGGCCGATGGCGGTGGCGGAGCGTCGTACTGCTGGGGGACTGATGTTGTCGATCAGCCATGCCATTTCTTGATATTCGAATCCTGAACTGAGATATTGCAGTACCGTTTCACGGATCAGTCCGTATTGATTAGGGGAAGGTGCGACGCCTTTTTCGTCGACTAAGAGATGAATGTAGATCGATGGCTGGACGCGGGCTCGTTCCTGGATCACAGCGTGCTCATGCTGGAGTCCCCGATCCACAAGAATCCGTTGTGCAAGTGTACCGTCAACAGCTGCTGCAAATGTCAAAGGGGAGGATGCGAGAACAAAGATACATTCGTGCATGACGGAAGTCAGAGAAGGGGGTAAGACATTGCTTCTGGCATATTTTGGCAACTCTTGTTCCAGTACCTGGGCGAGTATTGGCTGGTAATGCTGCCTATGGAGGAGCTTTGCCCACCGTTCGCGATGTGCGGAGAGTGATAAAGCTTGAGCACTAGATTCAGTTTGGTCGGCAGAGCCGTAGCTACCTGTACGTGTTCTTACCATGTCACTTTATGCTGTTATATGTTTCGAGAGTGTATACCAAGTACACGTACCTCAGGTAAAGCCTCGATTTATTATATGGTTGTCATGGATAAAACATGCTCATCACCTATTGTGTTACAACGAACTTCACCAAAGAAATCTCTCGTACAAGGTTTTTCTGATATAGTAGGATTGTCAAATGATCAGCGGCCCATCACGGCAGGTATCACTGCGGCTCAGATCAATTCAAAGCCACAGCAAGATCAGGACATCCCTGGAAGCAGAATGTCAATCTTCAATCAAACGAGGGAGATAGTCGATATGCCCTCCACTCATTCCAAGGCAGTACACACCCCATGATGGCAGGTAGCTCTCGAAGCATCTGCAAGTTCACTAGGGCGCCGAACTTTCCTGCGTATTACGTTGCGCTGCCTAGAACTAGCTGATGGAATGCATAGTAGTTCGTTAAGTTTCATCAATCCGTCTGCGCACTACTTCATCCATAGTTCGAGATTGTCTATGTCAGAGTAATGGTCACTTCGATATCATCGACTGCAAAAGTGTAGACTCGATATTTACACAGAATTTAGATCTGAGCCTCCATGCTCACGCATGCCAACAAAACCCAAGCTGATTGTTCGTACAAAAGAGCCGAGAGATGTGCATTCGCATACTATAAACGCAGGAATTGAGGGAAACAGACATTAAACCGCCAAAATCTTTAAGCCACCGTCAAGGACTCCAAGTCAAAAGTCGTGGGAATCTATCGGGAAACGTCGGAAGAAAGGGTAACAAAGAGGAGATGGTGCAGTAGAAAGCCACCCTCTATTTCTTCGGGGGGTACTTCTTGAAGAAGTAGCTTGAAGTTTGTTAGTATTACACCTGGCTTTCAAGGGAACGTCTAGATACTCACTTGGAAACGTAGTAATCACCAACGGCAAACAAGCCCACAACGCCTGTCCAAGCACCGACAACCTTCCAGCTCAGTTCATCCCTCACCCACTTCCGGTACGCACCAACGCCCAGCACGGTGCCCAAAATACCCACAGTAATAGCATTTCCTAGAACGACAGGGTTGTCCGCGTTCTTCTTGGCGATGTTCGCGTCTTTCTTCGCGTGCTCTTTCGCCTTCTCCTTAGCGGCTTGTGCGTGAGCGGCGGCCTCCTTAGCTTGCGCTTCGTGCTCGATACGCTCGGCTTGGGTATCAGTCTTCACAGATTGCTGCTCGAAGTCGGAGGGGACTGAGGAGACGTGGGGGGAGTCGACGTCAATGAGAGAGGAGACAGAGTCGTCGGAGCGTTCGACGGTAGGGGGAGCAGGAGCGCGGCTGTAATGTATGTGTTAGTCAAGATGAAATAGGAGACTGGGCGTAATGGTGCTGGCGCAAGGTAGGAGCTTGCGCCAGCTGTTTATCGAATGCCATCGACGGGCGACCACCCGGGAGAGAGGAAGAACTTACGCCTGGGTCGCTGTTAGTTTCAATTGCTTTTGGCCATGTGGTCTTAATGCGAACTTACCTCTTCCGCGCTCTGTTTGGGGCCCTTGGCAGCAACGTCGGCGTACGACATATTAGTAGCTGAGCTGTTTCCGTGTGTTGGAGCTTCAGAGGGTCTGTTGTATGCGCAGGGCAAGGTGATTGAAAGCGAAGCAGGAGATGCAGGAGTGGGAATGAAGGAGATCGTGTGATGGGAAAGTGACCAGGAGCAGGGCCGGAGCTTGAAGCGAAGCAAAGCATGTGAGGGCTGGCACCACTACGTCATACCGCGCGCATCAACGCCATCCTCGGCAGAACGCGTCAAGCTTGCGAGAACAACACGACCAACACGTGAAGCTGCACGGTGGGCAATCAAAAAGCGTCACGCGCGGCAGAGCTCCCCGTCTGCATTCAACGAGTCAAAACGAGTCACACCTCTACCGATCGTGTGTATGGCGTACCGAGAGGCATGAACCAGACGCATAGCACAAGAGAGCACAAACTGACACCGTTCAGTGCGAGCAAAACGAAAACTTTAATATCGTTCAGAATAATATACAGCAGGACCTCTGGCTACAGAAGACCGAGGTTTGCCCACCAGACGATCTTGTATCGCGACAGACTTTCCAAAAAACGCCCAAGACGCCGCCACTCACCAATGACCTAGTACAGCGTGACATGAATCGAAGTATTCTCTCGACGCCACTCAAACTCCTCGCATGCTGCGTCCTTCATGAACCTACAACTCCTGCTTGCCAAATCCCTCTGCGCCTTCTGCAATAGGCTGCACACTGCCATCCACACTATCCCTCTTCACACCAACACCCTCCTCGCCCTTGTCAACTCCGAATAATGCAATAGCATCTGTGAGCGCTTTAACCGCATCTTCAGGGCTGACGGATCCGGGCAGGCCAGCAGGCCCACCGAGTGTGCCACTGATCTTTTTGGTCGCCTCCTCCAGCGCGCGCACCCGTCGCTGAAAGTTCAATCGATCCATGAAGAGCTGCTGGCGACGGCGCTGTAAATCGCGACGCTCGGCAGCATGGAGCTTCTCAAAGTCGTTGAAGTGCTGCATCTTGAGCTGTAGTTTTTGTGACTGGAGATTGACGGCACCTGACACAAGGCGCGTGATGTGGCGTTCCTCATGCGACACGAGGGCAGCGGATCGGGCAGCTGAGAGGGCGAAGGGAAGTGTAGCAAGTGGGTTGTTTTCCTGAGGATCAGCACTGACGATGCCCCGCTCTGCTTCGGCCGACTGTGCGGTATCGACTTCCATGGCATCTTCGTTCTTGACTGCGCCTTCTCCTGCTTTCTCTTTCTCTTTGCCCTTTTCGCTTGCGCCAGGCTTTACGTTGTTGATCTTGTCGTGAAGGTCCTGCCTCATCTGTGCAACACTTCTGTTGGCGGCCACAGCGACCTCTGATACATTGGCGGGCGCCAATCCTGCCAAAAAGCCGACGACACTGAGAATAGGGTTATCGCCATGGAAAATAGGCAGACGACCTTCCTTGAGATATTCTAGATCGCGGAGAAATTTGGTAGATGGGGCACCTCCTTCTGACTGCGTTCCTTCTGGTTCGGCATATTTGCTGTCGATCTCGAGCTGTAGGAACTTCATCACGCACTGCTCGCGCGTCTTCGTCATGACGTGGTCAGCAACACCATTCCAATCATCGTCACACATCTCCAGACCCTCGAGCAACAGCAGCAGTTCCTCCTGAGTCCAGTTGTCCTCAACATCGGGCGTAGGTGGGTAGTCTCCCCTGTCAACTTTTACGAAATCCTCCGAGTTCAAACCTCTAGAGTAATGTTTATCGACCACGCATCTTGGGCAAAGTTCTTCCCTATTCTGACGGCCGGGTACATCCGAAGTCTTCGTGTGGTGATAGTAAAGGCGACTGCAGTCAATACCGCAAAAATGGCAGATAACCTTCTTTGCGGGTTCCCTGGTCTCTTTTTCGAGCTTTTGTAAGTCAACCGATCCGCCAGCACCGTTACTCGCGCCCTCGCCGTTCGCCGCCTTGTCGGGCTCTGCGGAAACTTCTTTTCCATTCGACTCGTAGATGTTTCGCCCCACTAGAGCTTTGGTCTCCGTTTTTGCAGTCGGCTGCTGGCTAGCAGCGCGCTCGGTCCCGGCATGTAGCTTCCCCTCGGTGACCTTTGAGTTCGGCGCAGGCTGGAACGCTTGCAATCCTCGTGGCGTATCGACAGTGAGGCGGAAATGACTCGTAGTAGGGGGGCCAATGTTGGAAGGACGTTCTTGAGGATCGACCTACGCGCTAGTTAGATGATTGTCATAGTAAAAAGTGGTTATGTATTGACCTGGTAGTTGATCAATCCCCATTGCTCTAGGAAGGCATGCACGCGCATAATGGCGCACACGTCGCCTGCCAGATTGCGACGGCATGCCGTGACGGTGAGATACTCGTCGGGATTCAAGCGGTAGGTATTGATCATAAAGTCGCGGTAATCGCGGTATACAGCAGGCGTTTTGCTACGATTCCGGCCATTGAAGAACTCTGGCAGGGCCTTGCTCTCACGACGGTCAATGTAGCGCATGTCGAACCACGTCGCATAGCTAGGAATGATGGTCGCATATGTCTGAGCAACCAAGTGTGAGCGCGCGGTGGCTTGCAGGTCTGCCTTTGCCTGCGCATCGGGATCTGCGGGCTCTCCGTCCTTCTCTTTCTTCGCGTCCTCAACGCCGCCCATCTCCTCATCGTCCTGGCCGTCTGCATCTTCGGCCTCGGGCCTCGGGCCGTCTGGGGCATCGAGCGGGTTGTCAGACACGGGCGCGGGCGTCGCCGTAGACGGTTCTCGCGACGACTCCTTGATGGGGTCGTCTAGCATCGAAGTGTCTATGAAATCACTTAGTCGCGCTGAACTCATTGGTGAGAATTTGCCATCTTCGGGCTCAATACTGTCGTGCAGGGTGTCGAGGCCAAACAGATCCATGCCGTCGAGGTCCATGGCGTTCAGGGAGGTGGCAGACGGGCGCAAGCAGGGTGCCGTGTCACGACGTACCTTGGTCATCTTGGGCATGCGAGTGCGCCGGGGCGGCACTCTCACCTGCAACGTCGTGGGCAGCAGCCGAAGTGGCAGTCGCGTCGTCGGCCATAGCTTCGTCGGCGGGTGGATGCACTCGGGGGACGCTGGGGCAGCAAAATAAAGGCGGGCGCAGGTCGCAACAAGGACGCGAAAACCGCGCACCGGACGCAAGATTAGTCGGGAGCGCGACGGCGGCGAGGTTTGGCAATGAGTGTGGGGTGCTGGGGATGATGCGCTCTGGTGGTGGCCGTCGCGAGTCGACGCGATATTCTCCCGCTAGCTGATGGATGCGCCCTGGTTCCGTCACGTGACGCTCTTGGCTGCAGTGCCTCGAGCGAGACCGGGATTGCACGCAAGCCGAGGTGTTCGTCCCAAGCTTCCGATGCTGGCCAGCTGCTTGCTTCTTCACTGAGCCTCCGTCCACACACCGCACTTTCGAGCCCGGCTCCTTTCTTTTGTCCTGCATCTGCTGCAATTGAAACCCGCCATGTTCTCAGTCGCGCGAAAATCGGCCCTCCGCCAGGCGCAGACACAGCTCCGCGTGTCGAGGCCCGTCACCGTTCCGCAGTACTCTGCCCTCGCACGCTTACTCTCGACGCTGGCAGTCCTCGAGCAAAGAGATGGAAAACTCAACCCTGCATCGCTCTCCGCCATCACCGCAGGAACGAAGCTCGGAGCCTCGATAACCGCCTTTGTTGCCGGAAGTGGGGTGAAGTCAGTGGCCGAAGAAGCTGCCAAGGTCAAGGGGATCGAGAAGATAATATACGTTGAGAACGACGCGTATGAGAAGGTTCGTGTCGGCATCGTCACGTATGCGCTGTAGCTGATGGTTGCTCTAGGGCCTGCCCGAGAACTACGCCCCGCTGCTCGTCGAGAACATCAAAAAGGGAGGATACACGCACATCTTGGCTGGACACTCAGCTTTTGGCAAGAATCTGTTGCCTCGCGTTGCTGCGCTTCTAGATGTGTCGGGCATCTCAGATATCACCGCAATTGAGAGCGAAGACAGTAAGTGGGGGTAACAGGGCGGACTGCTACATCTACTCATGTGTCTCGCAGCATTTGTACGACCCATCTACGCAGGCAATGCCATCCTTACCGTACAATCGTCCGATCAACAGAAAGTCATCACGGTCCGCGGCACAGCATTCCCCGCGCCAGAGACCGAAGGCGGGTCAGCCGCCGTGGAAGAAGGCGTAGACCCCAAAGCCGAGTGCCCCACGGAATGGGTATCCGAAGATCTTGCCAAGTCTGACAGGCCTGATCTAGGTTCAGCAGACAAAGTCGTGTCAGGAGGCCGTGGTCTCAAGTCAAAGGAGGAATTCGACAGGCTCATGCCTCCGCTAGCTGATGCATTGGGAGCTGCCATCGGTGCCTCTCGCGCAGCTGTCGACAGCGGTTTCGCCGACAACAGTCTGCAGGTCGGACAAACGGGCAAGAATGTCGCGCCGAAGCTGTACCTTTGCGCCGGTATCTCAGGTGCCATTCAGCATTTGGCTGGCATGAAGGACAGTAAGGTCATAGCCGCCATCAACAAGGACGGTGACGCGCCCATTTTCCAAGTCGCAGACGTCGGTCTAGTTGGCGATTTGTTCGACAAAGTTCCAGAGCTCACCGAGAAGCTCAAGACGCAATAAATCTATCTCGGTGAAGAAGATTATCCACTGAACGAAGGGGAAAGGGTTAAATAAAATCCTGGACACGCCTGAAACGTGTACCACTGCATGTCACCCCAGGATGACCTTTACTGAAGCACCGTCATACGAAGATTGATCTCGTATGCTGCATGTGTTGTTCTACAGTTTACGCGTGTATCGTATATCCTTGGGTCAAACAGAATCCTGCGAGAGGAGTCTAGAGAACTTTGTGAACCGACTCCGGTGTACTTTTTGTATATACTCCCTATATGTTTAGATGTAAAGTTCTTAGCGCACACAGGCTAGCAATAGGAACAACTTTTTGCACTCAAGAACTTATGATCAGTCATGCGGCTCCAAGATGAGCAATGTGTATCTGTGTCCAATCGGGCGCCAAAGCTTGTAGAAGCTTGGTAGCGAGGTGACGCAACCAAGCGTAGCAGACGGTAGCACTTCACTGGTGCGCAGCGATCCGCTGCCAGATCTGCTAACTGCGTCGATCGTTCTTCCCGCGAATTACCCACTCTTAACCTCCGATTACAGCATGTGCCTCTTCTGCAGCCGACTTTGCAAACTACAATCTCAAGCTCAGACCTGTTTCTGAAGGAACCTTGTATCCGCCTCCGCACTCCTAGCCATCCTTTGTTTCTTCTCTAGCGCCGTTATTCAGCACCGCACTTGCGCTTACACTTGTAACCACGTGCAACACCTGCCAACCAACATTATCGACATTCAAATACTATTTCGAATTATTCTGGCTTCAAGTGTACTGGGCAGATCCTTGGCCACAACTCCTGATCATGGCTCTTGAATATCGATAACAGCACAAGGGTCGATTACGTACCGTGTGATAATGGCATCTCAACTTCTCAGCGCTCCATCCGATGCTATGTCGCCAAACGACTTAGGAAAAGAACGCGCACCTGAGCACGGTGATACTGCGCTAGAGGAAGCTCCGGTGCAAAAAGATGAGCAGAGGCAGGAGCAGCTCACAAAGAAGAGGAGTCGGTTAATGTTTTGGAAGAAATATGAACAAGGGGAGAAGAGGTACGTTGGATTCGAAATGGTGTCTGGGTCTATTTCCCCTCTTGACAATGAACCTCGCTTGGATGCAACAGCTAGACCATCAAGACACCGTCAGCCTTTAATCCGCTCATTCTATAATGATACCAGACACTCGAGATATTGTCTAATCCTTGCAATCGCAGGCATGGACGCAGTATCCGACAGAGTTTTGTTGATTTTTTCCATTGATGTAGCCAGGCTTGTTGCGTTCTTTGAATTATGATTTGAGCTTTGCTTGCTGACGGTGTTGAGTTTTCATTTCCTACATCGACATGTTTGCCTGCACTAACGCTCTTCTAGTGATTGGTGGTTTGCATCGACTGGGATACCATTGCTCGCCGCCACACTTGGGCCATTAGCTAACATCTCATCGCTTGTTGCTCTTGTTACATCATGGCGAATGGACGTTTATATCGATGGTCAATTTGTAACGGAGCTCGAAGGGAAACCTTTCGATGATCCCCGGTGGTAAGTACATAACAGCCACAAGCCAGAAGTTCGAATGCTGGCACTCTTCATCAACCTTTTCTTGGACAGCACGGGAAACTTCAAATGCTGATATAGCGTTGCGATCTGTTGAGAGTGGAAAGGCTACTAACAAGCGTTTAGGTGCTACTTTTTCAATGTAGCCTCCCTCATATGCGGATTCCTCGGAAACATCTTCCTCCTTTTCAATTTCACTCAGAGGATTCGATACCTCATCGCCCTGCCAGCCACGATCATCTTCTGGTACCTCGCCACCGGCTTCCTTATCGGCATTACAGCAAGCATGGAAATTTACACCCCACCTAACCGTCCCTACCAAACCTACAGCCAAGGCTTTTGGTACGCTATTGCGGCCGCCTCGTTTTACCTACTCTGTTCCATGCTCCTAATGGTCAACATGCTTGGATACTTTCTCGGCCACTACCCCGACAATTTCGCCCTCTCCGATTCCCAGCGCACGCTCATTCTACAAACAATGTTGTTCTTCATCTGGCTTGGCGGCGGTGCAGCAATATTTATGAGAATCGAAGATGACGGTGGACAAGGTTGGAAGTACGCCGATTCGCTATATTTCTGCGACGTTACTGTCCTCACGGTCGGATTTGGAGACTTCTACCCTACGACAAATCTTGGAAGGGGCATTGTGTTCCCCTTTTCCGTCGGTGGCATTATAACGCTTGCATTGATTGTGAGCTCCATATACAAGTTCATGCGCGAGCTGGGTGAGGAAAACATTGTCATGAAACATACCGATCGAATGCGGCAGAGGACCGCTGACCGCACCGTTACCACCTCCTTTGACCTCCGCCAACGTGAGCACGCCGAGCACCATCTCATTCGAAAACGCTCCCTTGCAGAAAGAGAAAGGCCTACCATCAGTGCGCCTATGCAGCCGAGGGTAATGCGCCCTGTTATGGAAAGCACAGCAAAAAGAGCCATGACATTTGCACCACTGCCAAACGTTCTCAGACCTGGGCCTAAAAGGAAGCCGCAGCTGCTTCTTTTGAAGGAAGAGAAGGATCGGTTTTATGCGATGCGAACTATACAACACAAGTCGAGAAAATATCGACAGTGGCTGGCGCTCCTGTTTTCCACGTCTGCGTTCGGGGTCTTGTGGTGCATTGGTGCGGTTGTGTTTTGGCAGGTAAGTGCTATATCGAACATGGTAACCTTCGTTCGGCAGGAAGTGCTATAAACGTGAAAATGAAATACCCTGTGCTGTATCAGGGTAGACGACAGCACAGAGGCCGACATAAATTACAATTCCTTATCACTCATGCTAATTCGTGATCAGGCCGAAAAGAATACACAAGACATGACATACTTCAAAGCCCTCTACTTCTGTTACATATCGCTTCTGACTGTCGGTTACGGTGAGTCACGCTCGGACGTGTAACATATAGTTGAATGCTAATGCTTTGTAGGAGATCTAGCTCCCAAGTCCAGCGCAGGCCGCTGTTTCTTTGTAATCTGGTCCCTAATCGCTGTGCCTACCATGACAATTCTCGTCTCCGACCTAGGTGACACCGTGGTGGACAAGTTCCGCCGCTGGAGCGACGAACTTGCGGACTTTACTGTCTTACCAAAACATGGGATATGGAGAGATTTCTTGGACAAGCACCCTTGGTTGTTGAAAACAGCGAAGTGGCTACAGAGGCGAACAGCAGATAAAGCAGCTAAGAAGAGAGTAGAAAGAGGGTTTGAGCTTGATGATCCAGACAAGCCAGTAGAAGAGACGCAGTGGAATTCTCAAGTCAGAGATGTAGCCGCCGCTGAAGCGCAAGCCACGCAATCCCCTCTCGATGCTGACAACGAGCCAATCACACCGACGCTGCCTGTACTGGCGCAAGAAGCAGAGCAAGACGCCTTGGGAAGGTTGCCGACGCACAAGGCTATCGCTCATCACATTGCACTTTGTATCAAGCGCGTTGCCACTGACATGTAAGATACCCAGAGCAGCCACATTGGCATGTCCAGATTCCGACTGCCATGTGTGTTTCCCTACTGGACAACGCAAATACCCAAAGCACCCATTTGCTAACACGCCCAATCCAGGCAGCTCCCCAAACCCAAACGCTACGATTTCGAAGAATGGGTCGAATTCGTCCGCTTGATCCGTCTTACAGGCAACAGAACAGGTTACAGAGGCGATTCTGACGAAGAAGACGAAGAAGGACTTGTAGAATGGGACTGGATCGGCCCCGATAGTCCGCTCATGAGTGGACTGAGCGAGAGCGAATGGTTGTTGCAGAGGCTTTGCGAGAGTCTAGTCAGGTTGGCTAAGAAGCCTTATGAACCTGAGAGTGGGAATGAATTGAAGAGGGGTGAGACGAGGGAAGATGGCGGGGTAGGAAGTGAGGAGTATGCTAGGGATGATCAGATGCCAGTGGGTCCTGCCGGTGTAGAATCGGTACACGTTGAAGGTGCTGAGGCGAGTGGTAGAGGTGTAACCTAGTGGTGATAGAGTAGATGTCAGTGTATTGTTTTGTTTACTGTGCTATGCAAGCAGTTGGGTGTGCGTCGCTTCAAAACAAAGAGGTCGGTTGTGCTTTATTTTGGTATTTGATGCTACTATTCCCCCCACTCTTGGTCTGGGGACGGTAGGGTGACACGAGTAGAAAACTGTACACACCGCTGCAACTCTCTAACCTTGCATTTGCCGTTCAACTAGAACTCAGGACGAACTAGTGACCGAATTCAATGAGAAAACTGTTGATCGTCCCAGGCAAGTACATTGACAAAAAGAAGCTCCGTACTTGTTTACTAGTTCACAAGTGCACGGTTCGACGTCAGTTACGCAAATGGAATGCTAATTTTAGATACATGTAGTTAGTAGCGTGTGAAAGTGAATAACAATGTAGCACCCAGGGATGTATTTTATTGGTAGCTGTAGACCTTGACGTGACGGTATCAACCTGCTTTTGATTTAGATTGCGATCTAGTCGCTGCTAGGTTCATACAAGCTCCATTAACTGAGGGCATTTGACATATGTAGACTCCTAAAAGCACGATTGCATAAGAATTTCGGCATGTACTTGAGCACGATGTAGAGGACACAAGGTAGGATGTAATAGGCGAGTGCATCCAGTGTGTGAATTGGACTGGGGAGCGTGACGCTAGTTCTGTTGTGATTCTGTTCAATGACTTCAGCAGTATCTGTTCTCAACGTGCAGGGCTCCAGGTCGTTTCATTCAACGCCATTGCGTGCTTCTTGAAACATCACCACTCGTTCTCGAGACTGGTAGACGCAGCAGGTGCATCTCCATCGCCCAAAAGCACGCTACCGCAAACATTGTTATGCGGAAGGACGCGGGGGTATATTCGAATCGTGAAGCGTGTGCTCGCCACCTTGCGTGGTACCCTGTATCTTCCTCCTAGCTCAAGCACCACCACCACCGCCTCCGCCTCTTCCACGACCTCGGCCCCGGCCACGCATGCCTCTCCCTCCACGGTCCCCGCGATGGCCATCACCGCGCTGGTGCATGCCGCCGCGTCCACCTCTCGATGCCTGTTCCTTTGCCTGCTGCTCCTTGACTACGTCGACGATCTCGTCGGGGACCCGCAAGTATTTTATCTGCCACTTATCAGCGCCAATCCCACGCCATATTCAGCGCTTTCCGAGACTGACCGTGCTGCCTCGCACATATATCTCTGCTAACCGCCAGAATTTGTCGCCGTCGGTGCTAGTCTGTACCACCTCTTTGAGGGTGAGGTTCATCCACGTGTCGCAGTTGACGAGGAGGCCGTTTAGAGTTTCGCCGCTCTTCAGCTCGACTAGCATGGGGTGCCCGACGGCGGCCGTGAGGAGGCCTAGTGGGAGCTGTGATGTGCATGTTAGTAGAGACTCTTTGCGCCTGGGCAGATATTGTGGCGTACCATGGTAACGGGTCCACTTGGTCCCTGCAAGCCAATAAGACGTGTCTATGCGACCGTATTGCAGGTGAATTTAGTTGGTCCTGTAGGATACACTGTCGGGATCGGGATAGGGCCGGGGTGTTGGTGAGCTCAAGTGGGCTGTTTGGATTGCAGATTGAGGGAGGAGCTCAGGCCAGTTCTTGGCGCTTCGCGCTGGGACTACAACCACTACGCGTAGGTAGCTTCCAGTATTGCACCAGCATTGGCACATGTACTCGTAGTGCAGGTCGGCGCCATATTGATTCGATCGACCAGTACTGAGACGATTGCTCTTTACTACTGCTGGTGTTTCCGGCTCTCTCTCTCTCAGAACACGCGACCTATAGAAATTGAAGCATCAGTGCCAACACTGGAGCGCATCCTGAGGCCGGTGCCCCTTTGGTCCCATTCGTTCGACACCTGAAACAACGCCTCGATGCTCGCAGCAAGCTGGCTGCATACGTAAGCGGCAGACGCGATCATGGCGACCAGAGCACGTTTACACGCTGTAGTGGTAAGATGCACAAGGTTGTTGGTAGGGGCAGTCTTCGAATCGTCTTCTTCTGGAACAGACGGACCAAGTGGGCAGAATTTGGCCGCAAAGTAGCCGACTTGAGAAGTCTCGTGTTGGTACGTCCAGGAGTGATGTTGTTCGGACGGAAACGGAGGAAGGAGCAACCCGCATACTCGTGCTGCATGGCCGCCGACTGACTCTTAGAGCTCTCTACACAACGCATCGCCCATTCTTTCACAACTGCGCACTTTATCTTCATCAAAAGTCGTCGCCTTCCAATCCCCACCTGCACACCTGCACGGTGACCGGAGCTGCTGCGCCCCGCTGCCGCTGACTCTTTCGGGACCCTGGCCCCAAAAGACACGCGTCCAGTCAAGTGCTGATGCTGCAGTCCAGCCCCGTTAAACATCACCGCCTCCCCGACCCGGCTGGTGCCTGATCTCAGTCAGAGGCCACTTCGCTCGACAACTGCTGCTCAAGCTTGTCGCGTTGCTGTGTGCAGTTTGACCTCCGTTCTTTTCGTTGCGTTCGCTTTTTCCTTTTCTTCTCTCTCTCTAAACCATGCACTTCTCCAAGAAGAAGCTGCTGGCCGCCTGCGCCCATGTCCTTCCAGCAGCACTCGCAGCTGTTGTTCCCTCCGCAGATGCTCGTTCAAATGTTGCACGATCCGAGGCGAAACAGCTTTTGGACTTGGGTATGTGTTTATATTATATCGCTTTTGCCATCTCTAGGCAGCTGCTAACCGTGCGAAGACATCCAGCAAGACTACGCACAAGCAACTTTCCAAGTTCCATGCACTGGCTGTCTGGGCACGAGCCATGATGACGAGTCCATCGTGAGGCCCACTTCAGGCAACAAAAAATGGCCCCACCTGCTTACTTCCTCTCCAGATTCTAAGTGTTAAAACCCATAGCAACGATCAAGCCTGTGGTGTGTCGAATGTCACCTTGAATGGAGCCTACCTTCCACAAGAATGGGATGGTGATTTCGCGTTTGGTTCCGGCTCATACAGTGGTGTTACCGACATACAAGAGAATGCTTGGTTCCTCCAACACGACCTTGATCTTGAATGGGAGAGTGCCTGTCTTCACAGTGAACAAGAAAACGACGATGCCGCTCAAGTCTTGACAGTCAACATCAAGTCCATCGATGGAAAGGCACTGAGCTCACCGTACCCCGGTTTCACACTTTCCTTCAAGCAGGCATCCCCACCTGAGCTCCTTCGTCTCCAACCCACGCCGGACCTTCTAGCCAGCGCAGCTGAGCATGCTGAGTCCTGGCGTAAACCTCCTACACATTTGCGCCTTGTCCTCCCCAAGAAGGACGGTGTAGATTCCTCGAATACCTCAGGCCAATCCCAGCTTGAAGACGACATTCGAGAACTGAGGGCTCTAGAAGCAGAAGCGCAGAAGTTACAGAAGACCATCGCAGAGAAGAAAAAGTTTATTCAATCTCAGGTCAAGAAGGAGACACAGAGCTTCAAAAAAGAACTACAGAAGTGTGATAACATCACCTGCGTTGTCAAGACGATCGCAAACGGAGCTCACGGTGCATGGAGGATCATCTACGTCCGCTTCCGTCCTAACCACCAACACCATCATCACGGTCCGCCTCCCATGGGACGCCCAGAGGACAATGCCTACCATCGAGTATGGCGAGCGGGGGACCACAAGCAGGGCAACATTAAAATCGAATCTGATGGTCCTCCACCTCCGCCTCCGCCTCCTCCGCCACACCATGACGGCTCTAAGCACCCACCACCACCTCCACCCCCTCATCATGGTGCACCGCGTATGCCACCACCTGAGTCGCCATTTGTCATCGCTCTCGAGATCGTTCTAGGCATTCTCTGTTGTGGCTGCATTTTCACCGTTGTCCGTCACCGCTGTAGTAGCCTCCGCACTCGCACTGAGCGCGCTGCTGCCCGCGAGGAACGTTTAACTCGGCGTCAATATCGCCGTGCTGCCCGAAGACACGCATGGCAGAAATGGTGGCGTGGCAATTGGCGCGACCAACAGCGCATTGAGGATTACGAGGAGAAGCGTAGCCTCATTCAGCACCAAGAGGGCGTGCTTGAGGAAGCTATGCAAGAGGAAATCCGACAACTGCGAGCGGCGCACGGCGTCGTGAATGACATCGTCAGTCAAGCTGAAGAAGGTCGCGTTGTCACGTACCCGCACAACTACTGTCCTTGCTCACGCTCCCACCCCATGCCTCAAGCGCCATACTCCCCGCTATCAACAGCATCAACCTACCCACCCACCTCTATCCCTGAGCTCCCGTCTCGTCCACTATCGCGCACAGACAGTCTCCCGGGGTATCGCTCAGACGCATCAAGCTCACCTCCAGCTTACGAAGAGGATGACGATGTATCAGATTCAGTTGCCAACGGTTTTAGGCACTATTCCTCCACCGTATCGACTACAAGCTCAAGTTCACGATGGACGCCAGACTCTAGCATCATCGATGTAAGTCCGCGACCAAGCGCTGAGACGCTAAGATACCCCGATATCGCAGAAAACTCAGAATTTGCTGAGACAACTGAAACGGGTGTTGGTGAGAAGAACTAATGGCAGGTTATCTTCATCTATTCCTGACTTTTTTTTTGGCGTTTTCAAACGGAAGCGCCGCCGCACTGTGTTGCTTTTTCTTCGTTCGTCTTTTGTTCGGCTTGGCGTTGGTTTGGCGCAGAGATTCCCAGTGCTGTCGTTTCCTCCATGCTTCATGCATTGTACGATTTCTGTAGCATGATCTCTTTTTCGAGTGCATCCTCGCAATAGCAATAGGCGAGGAAGGAACGGGTGAGACTTTGACTCCCCTCTAATAATCACAGGTATGTGGTGTAGTAGATAAATATCCACGTCGAGGTGGAGTAGACATATACATGAATACAGGCCACGGCCAAGAACGTGGAACTTGAAATGACAAGTCTCCCTAAATGCTCTGTCTATTGTGTCCAATACAATATAATGTACAATATTCTCGTTTGATGCGAAATCTACACATATGCTACAGTGTGCCTCGACATCTCTCCACACCGTCTCTCCCTTACCGCCTCCTCAAGTACCAGTTAAATGCCAATTGACCAGTCTCCACGTGGAACGGCGTTGGCACCTCTGACAACCCTGGCCGTGCAACCGGATGCCTCAGATATACCGCGGCACAGATATTCTGGTTGACCTCCAAGTATCGAGGTATGAACGCAAACGCGGCCATGTAATCCCTCGGCCGCCAGGGCGTAGCATACGGCGCGGAAGCATCGCGCTTGTTCCACGCACTCGTGTGTTCCGTCTCCAACTTCAGCTTTTCGAAGGCATCCCTGAGCTTCTTCTGGTCCTCAGGCGACATCATCGGTGTGGCTTCTTCCTCGGCAGGCGTGGACGTTTGCGCCGCTCGACGAGCATTCAGTGCGTCTTTAAGGAAGGTGAATTGGGTATCTAGTGTTGAGACGGTCTCGGGGGTGGCTTTGCTCCACAGGGACACAGCTTTGCGGACGGTTTGACGGAAGGCACGGAACTTCTGCTTGTCTTTTGCGCCGACGTCTTCATTGAGGACGTTTTCCACGTCGGCCATAAGCGACTGCATATGTTCTTTCAGCTCTTTAGGCGTGGGCTCTTCGCGGGTGGAGATGGGTTCGATTTTTTGGTTGGGGTTATGCTTGGGCGGTGGGTTCTCTTCGCGGGCTTGGGCGCGGGCCGCGGCCTTCTCCTTTGAGACTTTGCGGGCGGTAGACGAGCGGGTTTTGGGTGCACCGGTGGCGAACATCACTGAGGAGGGCTCAACTTGGAACATGTCGCCTGGGTTGAGCATGTAACCAGGATACGGCATCTGCGATTTTCATGTTAACTCAATGCGAGATGGCACGCGCGGCTCTTGATCGTATGTAGAACACGATCCGCCAGCACGTCAAAAGAACATTGGGATATCGCACCTTCTTTCCGTTAACTCTGACCAGTCCGTGTACGACGAACTGTCTCGCCTGTCGCACGCTACTTGCGAATAGCGCCCTGAAGATAGCTGTGTCCAGTCTTCGCTCGATCGGGTAGTATGTCATCTGCATGTACGGCGTCTGCGGCGGTGTACGCGTCTTCTCCTGCGAGTCTGCACCAGCACCTCGCCCAGCAGCCTGCTCCGAACCGTCGTATCTAGCCAAGTATCTGTGGTCCATGGGCACCACGGCGGGCAGGCTTCTCCTGAATAGACGCTTCCATTTCTTCTCGCGTATCTGCTCGCCGTGGTAGGCACGTGTGTCCGATTTGGCGGTCCATTTCTGTTGGAAGTATGTCTTTGTCGTGACATTCGGGGGCTTGAGTTGTGACAGACTGTAGAGCGACCAGCGTGACCAGTCCTGTCTGACTTTCTGTTACCACGTCAGTAATTCATGGCTCTTGCTCCATCAGATAGACCATTGAGGCTGACCAGCTTCTTGAGCGAGTGAAATCTCGGCTTCTTCCTCATGGTGGGCGGCAATCAATGGGTGGACAATAGGAAGGGTCGAGTATGTACGTTCACTCGCGACAATACGGACACGGACTGGGAGACCGCACGGACCACATTGAAAAATATAGGCAAGAGCTACCCATGCCCCCGCTAGTGCTGCGCGAACTCACTTTTTCTTCCCCACCACTCAGAGGAACCTTGAGAACTACCCTCGCCTTTCTCCTGTCTTGCTACGGATAGCTCTCAAACCACATACTTACACCCCAATCGCACACCCGCAGCTGCACCGCAGCGAAAATGGCCGACACTCAGCCCGCCGCCGAGGCGCCCGCCAAAACCCCCGCCGAGGTCACCAAGGGCGGCGAGACCGCCGAAGTCAAGCCTGTCGCAAAGCCTGACGCCAACACTGCGGGCGCAGAGTCTGGCGACAAGGAGACTGCCAATGCCACTGCCGAAGCGGGCAAGACCGACGAGTCATCCGCCGATAAGAGCAAAGAGAGGAACGACCGCTCAAACGGTCGCAGGTTCGATAACAGGCGCGGCGGAGGCAAATTCAACGGCGGAAACAAGCGATATAGGTATGTTGTCGTCGGGTCTACTCTAGAGTTTTTACTGACATGCGCTCAGGCGCAACGACGAATTTGAGAACCTGCCCGAGTCGGATGACCCCAACGAGATCAGGCAGCAAGTGAGCTTAGCGACATGACGCATCTTTTACACCATCTAATATGTACAGGTTGAATTCTACTTCTCCATTGCGAACTTGGAGACTGACGAGCATCTTTTCAAAGAGCTCGAAGGTCCTCGCAACGCGCCCGTCTCAATCAAGCATATCAGCCAGTTCAAGCGCATGCGCCGCTTCAAGCCCTACTCTGCGATCGTGAACGCGCTTCGTGAAAGCGAAGACCTCATTGTTGTGGACGATGGAGAATTCAGCGGCACCGGCAAAGAAGGGGTCAAGCGCAAAGAGCCTTTGGCAGTGCCCAAGCGCGACGGCGACGCCGAATACCCGCCTACCATCGACGAGCTCTTTAGTCGCATTTACAAGAAAAGCCTCAACAAGCTCGAAAACTGCGTCTACGTGAAAGGTTTCGCAGCTGAGGGTGAAGAAGTCGGCCAGATCCCGCTTGAGCAGTTCTTCCGACCCTACGGCTCCGTCATGGTCCGCAAGCGCCGTGAAGAAGACGGAAAGTGGAAGGGCAGCGTCTTCGTAGAGTTTGACAACGAAGAGTCCGCGAAACAGTTCCTTGCTCTTGAGCCGAAGCCGAAGTACAACGACAACGAGCTTACAATCATGTCTAAGAAAGACTATAGCGAGATGAAGTGCAAGGAGAAGGGCATCACTCCGGAGTGGCTCAAGACGGAAGAAGAGCGCAACAGCAGCGGCCGTGGACGGGGTCGCGGCGGGCACCGTGGTGATCGAGGTGGTCGTGGTGGACGTGGACGGGGACGCGGCGGAAGGGGGGGTCGTGGTGGGCGCTATAACGATCGTGATGACCGCCGTGATCGTCGCGACCGCGATGGATCCGTCGACAGCAAGGACTGGAAGAAGCGCCGGGATAACTTCCAGAAGGACGACCGCGACGGCGGATCCAAGAAGCGCAGTCGCGACGACAACGGCGCTTCTGAACGCGCCGGAAGCCCCAAGCGCTCCAAGCTCGAGATCAAGGAGGACGCGTAGACGAACGAGACATGTCTCGAGCACGATCACATCATGCTTGACCTCGTCTCATCTAGCCAAGCGGCTGAGCTGTCGCCACTGATACGATTTGGCTGATTATGCATATGCTGCTTGCCAGCAGCTCTCAAAATGCGATTGCTCATTTCATTGCATTGGGAATAAACAAAACGCGGCGTTGGGGGGCAATGCACACATTCTATGGTTGTCTACATGATACCATCTTCTCAGGGCGGGACGAGTTATTTTCCCCTGTTTCATAGCATATCGGTTTTCTACACGGTTGTATGATAGCTCATGATTTCATGCTTTGTGATGGCCGATGAGAAGGATCAAAAAAATTTCATTGTCGACCTGCTGCTCTTGATTAGTGAGTGTTTCATATTAAATGCATCTGCCAGTGTCCAGAGGGCACAAGCTGAACGAAGTCTGTGGCCATTGTCAATTTGAACGAGAGTGTCGACATGCGTGACAGATGTTCTCTTCTCTTCAGGCACATAATTTGAAAACCAGCATGACGAAAGACGAGAGAGTACCCAGCGGACATTGTGCTTCGATATCGTCTAGGCGCCATAGGCAAGCCTCCGGTTTCCGCGACTTATGTCCGCGGCGCTTTCCCCATTTGTAATCCCACACGTCCAATCTTGCCCACTATACCGCTTCAGTGTTACTCTCACGCAACTGCAGGCACATATGCGCGGTGGATCAAGGCTGGTTACTTGGGTATCAAGTAGTCTGGGTTCTACTCTATTGATACATATCCTGCGGGAGTTTACACTTGTTGGACCTGCAGGATAAACAGAAACAGAAGTTCGGCTGCTTGGTGTGGATATCGATCGGCATGTGAGGGACTGGAGTTCTACGGAAACTGGGGGCTCAAAGAAGAATTCGTACCGCGGGTAGCGACCACGGTTGAGCACTTTGGGATGAATTCCCAACCAAGGCCATGAAATCCATCTACGCAGGAGTCACCCAGAGTCGATACTGATTCCATGGTGGCTCACTACCTGTGACTCTTGGAATGGATGCATCGATAAGCCTTTGTTGGATGAATCGGATGATGATGGCGAGCGACCCATGCGTGCGCTCGCCGCAGCCCAATCGAGCGGCTCGGGCGCCCCCGGGCGTCATGGAAAAGGGCGGTACAGAGTCACCAAGGAGGCTCAGGACCCCGTGTGAGTCACCGCACGAATAATGCAAACAGCATATGGCCGACATTGGTTTGCTTGCGGGTTTGCTGAAGCTCGCGCATATGCCACGGTGAGTGGTCGGTGGCGACTGGCGCGGTGCTATGTCGAATTAAGCGAAAGCGTCTCGCAGCCCCACCACCGCCCACCTGCAAAACTCAACTTCCCCTCCGCCCACTTCTCTTCTCTCGCCCACCACCAAACTTTGCGCCCGGGGGTTCTTAAAGCGTGCCTGCCTTTGGTCTGCACCACCAGAGCTCTCGACTTCGATTCCAGCACCTCTCAACCTTCAACGACCCCTCCGCGCAGGTGCGGGGTACTTGAGCACTTCTTACACCAGAATTTTTGAGTTGAACCACCGACAACACCGCCACCATGGTCAAGTAAGTCCACATCCGTCGCTGCTGCCGCCTCTTGCGAGCGCAGCACATGTCTCCAGTCAGTTGAGCACCATGCTAACCATCTGCCAGCTTCACCGTCGAGGAGGTACGTAGCGCCCGCACACAACCGACACATAATACACGCATGGAAAGCATGGAACAAGCAAAGACATGGAGGCTAACTGGCACGGCAGATCCGTGAGTTGATGGACAAAGCGGCCAACATCCGCAACATGTCCGTCATCGCTCACGGTAAGTACTCCCGGATGCCCCGCACTGTGGAAACGAAGCATGCATCTAACAAGTCATTCCAGTCGATCACGGAAAGTCCACCCTCACCGACTCCCTCGTCCAGCGTGCCGGTATCATCTCTGCAGCGAAAGCTGGAGAAGCGCGGTTTACGGACACACGAGCGGACGAACAGGAGCGTGGTGTGACAATCAAGTCCACCGCCATCTCCCTGTACGCCCAACTCCAGGACGAGGAGGACCTCAAGGACATCCCCGTCAAGGTCGAGAAGAACGACTTCTTGATCAACTTGATCGACTCCCCCGGTCACGTTGATTTCTCGTCCGAGGTCACGGCTGCCCTCCGTGTCACTGACGGTGCCCTTGTCGTCGTCGACACCGTCGAAGGTGTCTGCGTCCAGACCGAGACCGTGCTGCGCCAGGCTCTTGGTGAGCGTATCAAGCCTGTTGTCATCATCAACAAGGTCGACCGTGCTCTTCTCGAGCTCCAGGTCACCAAGGAGGATCTGTACCAGAACTTCTCCCGTGTCATCGAGTCCGTCAACGTCGTTATCGCCACCTACTTCGACAAGGCTCTTGGTGATGTCCAGGTCTACCCTGACAAGGGTACCATCGCTTTCGGTTCCGGTCTTCACGGCTGGGCCTTCACTGTCCGCCAGTTCGCTTCGCGATATGCCAAGAAGTTCGGTGTTGACAAGAACAAGATGATGGAGCGTCTCTGGGTAAGTGCACTGAAAGAGCAAATACTTGCAGACATATTCTAACGACCGTAGGGCGACAACTACTTCAACCCCAAGACCAAGAAGTGGACCAAGACTGGCACACACGAGGGCAAGACCCTTGAGCGTGCTTTCAACCAGTTCATCCTGGACCCCATTTTCCGCATCTTCAACGCTGTCATGAACTTCAAAACCGACGAGATCCCCACTCTGCTCGAGAAGCTTGAGATCAAGCTGTCCAGCGATGAGAAGGATCTCGAGGGCAAGCAGCTCCTCAAGGTCGTCATGCGCAAGTTCCTTCCCGCTGCCGACGCTCTTCTTGAGATGATGATCCTCCACCTGCCGTCTCCCGTGACTGCTCAGAAGTACCGTATGGAGACTCTCTATGAGGGTCCTCAGGACGATGTCAACGCCATCGGTATCCGTGACTGCGACCCCAAGGGTCCTCTCATGTTGTACGTCTCTAAGATGGTGCCGACCTCCGATAAGGGTCGTTTCTACGCTTTCGGTCGTGTCTTCTCCGGTACCGTCCGCTCTGGTCTCAAGGTCCGCATTCAGGGCCCCAACTACGTTCCGGGCAAGAAGGACGACTTGTTCATCAAGGCTATTCAGCGTACCATTCTCATGATGGGCCGCTTTGTCGAGCCCATCGAGGATGTGCCCGCCGGTAACATTCTTGGTCTTGTCGGTGTAGACCAGTTCTTGCTCAAGTCTGGTACCCTCACCACCAACGAGACGGCCCACAACCTCAAGGTCATGAAGTTCTCCGTCTCCCCCGTCGTGCAGCGTTCCGTTGAGGTCAAGAACGCTCAGGATCTTCCCAAGCTTGTCGAAGGTCTCAAGCGTCTGTCCAAGTCTGACCCATGCGTCCTGACCTACATTTCCGACTCCGGAGAGCACGTTGTTGCCGGTGCTGGTGAGCTGCACTTGGAAATCTGCTTGAAGGATCTGGAGGAGGATCACGCCGGTGTTCCTCTCCGTATCTCCGACCCCGTCGTCCAGTACCGTGAGACCGTCAATGGCAAGTCCAGCATCACTGCCCTTTCCAAGTCGCCCAACAAGCACAACCGTCTCTACGTCATTGCTGAGCCTTTGGATGAGGAGGTTTCCCAGGCCATCGAGTCCGGCAAGATCGGTCCCCGTGACGATTTCAAGGCTCGTGCCCGTATCCTTGCTGACGAGCACGGCTGGGATGTTACCGATGCCCGTAAGATTTGGTGCTTCGGTCCCGACACCACTGGTGCCAACTTGCTCATTGACCAGACCAAGGCTGTGCAGTACTTGAACGAAATCAAGGATTCCGTCGTCTCTGGTTTCCAGTGGGCTACCAAGGAAGGTCCCGTTGCTGAGGAGCCCATGCGTTCCATCCGCTTCAACATCCAGGATGTCACCCTTCACGCTGATGCCATCCACCGTGGTGGTGGTCAGATCATTCCCACGGCTCGTCGTGTGCTCTACGCCGCTGCCCTTCTTGCAGAGCCCGCTCTGCAGGAGCCCGTCTACCTGGTCGAAATCCAGGTGCCCGAGCAAGCCATGGGTGGTATCTACGGTGTGCTCACCCGGAGACGTGGTCACGTCTTCGAGGAGAACCAGCGTGTCGGTACTCCTCTCTTCAACGTCAAGGCTTACCTTCCCGTCAACGAGTCTTTCGGTTTCACTGCCGATCTCCGTTCAAACACTGCCGGTCAGGCTTTCCCTCAGATGGTGTTCGACCACTGGCAGGTTCTCCAGGGTGGCTCGCCGCTTGACAACACCACGATGCCTGGTAAGATCGTTGCCGACATGCGGAAGCGGAAGGGTATCAAGGTCGAGGTACCAGGTGTTGAAAACGTAAGTTCTATTCGTGCCCTTCATAATGAGCGTTATGCTGACCATCTGTACAGTACTATGACAAGCTATAGAGGAAAAGTGACAAAAGCACTAGATTTCCTTTATTCGCGGCTTGTGGACAAAGAGCGGTTTTGGGTCTGCTCATGATCGCTGGTCGCTGTATACCATCACGACAAAAGTTCCTCAAGTAGGCAGCCAAGGCAAGAAAATGTCGGTCCGAGCAGATAGCTCTTGATCGCGGATGTCTTTTGGGGGTTTGGACGCCTGACACGGATAATGACCCTCTTTTCCTAGCATGTTCTTCTTGTGATGTAGTGTTGATAGATAATCGAAACTATGTTGCAATCACATGTCCTGAACAACGAGACAATGAGTGACACGCGAGGAAACAATCGTAGTCGAAGCTGTAGGATAGGCGTTCATGGGTTGTCTTTACGCTAACAAACAATCAAGTCTATCTCTAGCTAAAGATAATAAACGCAGCAGGAGGAACAGTCACTGAGACCGTTGTGCCATACAGCTCTGACACTTGAAATTCCTCTTCCGAATAACCACCGCTCGAATCGTACAGAACTCTTAGCACGTCTCCCTTCTTATGTAATTTTGCATCAACCGTAACGTAGGCTGCAGTGCTTCTCTCCGTGTCTGTATTGATGGCGCATAGCAATTCTTGATCCGCCAAGACCCTTGACCATGCAATGATGTCCTTGATTCTACTATCAGAGACCCTCGGATACCCAAAATTCTTTCCATTGATTGAGGTCTTGCGAAGGTGCTGGTGGCCGCGACGAAGAGCAGGGTACTTCTTCCTAACCTCGCATATCTTACCAAACTCCTGGAAAAATTCTGTGTCTTCGTGAAAGAAATGGCGGTCCTTGGAACGAAATGCACTGAATGTGCCGCCGAACATCGTTTCACGGATATATCGGTCATCCCCTCCGTGCCCGTCAAAAAGTTGCTCTGTGCCGTAGTATACGCAAGGGATTCCAAGGGTGGTCAAATTCAGCCCGATGGCCGCTAAGGCGAGTTTCTCACCAAGCTCGTCGAAGCAGAAGCGTGCTTTGGTCGGCCACTCACTGCAGCGCCAAACTTGGTCGTGGTCGTCGATCATGGTAACGAGCTTGTTGCGCATCCAGACATCATTCCCCTTATTCAGAGACGCGGTGTTACCAAAGAGGTTGAAGTAGTCTTCTGGGTTCGCGAGGCCTCTACACATCTGCCACAGGGAAGCCTGGACGTTGCCAATTCCGAGGGCAGCGTCCAGGCCGGTTATCTGAACAACGTCATAAGCCCGACTGCCCGTTACTTCGCCTACTAGGATAAAATTATCCTTCCCGATGCTGGAGGCGTATTCGTGTAGGCTGGTGCAAAGGTGTCGTGTCGGACCGTCACCCATGTGTCTGACCGTGTCGATGCGGTACCCGTCTAGGTCAGCATAAGCAATCCAATACCTGTATACTTCG
Organism: Paracamarosporium sp. OC-R06-R3; assembly: GCA_019828545.1. Taxonomy (NCBI): domain Eukaryota; kingdom Fungi; phylum Ascomycota; class Dothideomycetes; order Pleosporales; family Didymosphaeriaceae; genus Paracamarosporium; species Paracamarosporium sp. OC-R06-R3. The sequence continues at coordinate 43,377 of JACVRA010000333.1, read as the reverse complement.
CATAGAGTGACTAGAGCAGACGAAGGTACGAAGTCATCGATGGTGCCATTTGGATCCTCTGGGTTGCGGTCGTCGCCCAAGTCGATGTCTTTCAGGGCTTCGAAGTCGCCACGGAGGAACTCAGGATAGGTATTCCAGTTCGTAATTTTGCCTTCGCGGGTGAATGTGTCAGGCGTCTGCAGCTCAACAGGCCAGATGGCACAGTCGTCTAGATCCTCAACATCCATATCGCTTATGGGTCCAAACGGCAGAGTAGCGTTCCCGCGCGCATCCCGAAACCCTTGGACGTCGTACTTGAGACCCCTGTACTTTTTCGTCCCACCCTTATACTCAAAAACGTCCCCGCTGTGATTCAGTATGATGTCCAGGATAACATACAGACCCTGCGCATGCGCCGCTTGCACCAAGTCTTTTAGATCCTCCCTGGTGCCAAAGTGCGGATCGATGTCTAGGAAATTCTGTACTGCATATCCATGGTATGTGTATTTTTCATGCTGTACTTGCTTGAAGATAGGGCCGATCCAAACTGCAGTGACACCCAAGCGTTTCAGGTAGCCAAGCTTGGATTTGATACCTCGGAGTGTACCGCCTTGCCAGGTGATGCCGGAATCGCACCAGACGGATGCATCATCGGATGATGGGGTCGCATTGCCTCTGTCGAACGGTGAAAAGGGTAGGATCGAAGAGTTTTCGAAGCCGGTGGCAAAACGGTCGGGAAGGAGAAAATAGAGAATTTGATCTTCCCAGGCGGACGGAGAGGGGTGGTAGGTTTGCGGGTTTGCAGCGGCTTGAGAGATGGTGGTGCGTACTTCAGGATCATTGATGCTGCGGATCGTGCGGCGCGAGCTTGTCGTTTGAATATTATTTTTAGCCATAGGTAGTTTTTGCCTTGAGGTAAAGAGAGAACACAGGACACGCAGACGAGGAAAAAAGGTTTTCTTTACGCGAGGTTTAGCATCCATGTTGAGTGAGGTTTGACCAGTTGGCTTTTGTTCTGAGCCACCTTCCGATTTCCTAGGCATTGGTCGTACCGTAACTTCTGCTCGGTTCGCGCAGTTGCTCTCAACACGATCAATCGGCAGAAGCAGAAGGTTCGAGCGCGAGCGAGTTAGAAGGTGCATTAGGTCGGCAAGGCTGAGATTGGTAGACCACCAAATCTTGCAGAACTAGCGTCCCACCTCTTTTAGCTCTCGATGTTGCTTACCATGTAGCCTTGCGTGAATGAACTATATATTACAAGAGCGGGCAAGGGATAGCCTGGATAGCATGTTCGGTTTGCGATCACTAAGCTACTCAAGATGACCAGCTCAACACGAATATCAACAAGCGTCCAAATAGTCGAATTTCCTGAGGCTGACCTTGTCGAAGAGAGGAAGATTAGTTAGAATAGTTTCAGGGCGCGAGATGATCGCCGACCAAATTATATGGAACATTGAAATATTAAATCAAAGTAGTAGGGGCTTTGAGGATAGGCTTACATCAGTTGTTTAATTGGTTCCGCCTAGAATGAACGTGGTCACCACCAACATAAGGCTTTTCAAGTGCCCAACACGAGTGGTACCGGGAAAACAGATGTTCGCATCGGCCATTACTTTGAGAAGTACCACCTTGATCCTCATCGCTTTGGTGGGGGAAGGATTCAGCGATACACTGCACCCGAATGTTTAATACGTGCGTGCACCACCCTTGTCGCAGAATACTCTTGATAATCTTGTCGAGCTACTTACAGTGAGAGGAGGCCTTAGTATATCGGTATTGACGCGTCCGCGAGCTCATTACACAATAGCACATCCCTTGCAATCATTGTTTGAATAGGTGCCACAGACGCAGGTACCCCGCTTTCTTTTCTCGCCTCTTCCTTGCATGAATTGGCAAATAAGTTACGTTCCTTCGACGCGTTCTTCGTTTCTCTACTTTCCACAGCCAACAAAAAAACTTTGATTAAATTAATGCTCGATATCTTTGCACATTACCGGTATCTTTTTGCGCCTAGACCCGCTCAATTACAAGATGTCTCCAGCGTCGAAAGCTACCACAGCTACTGCCAGTATGGCTGACGACGCTACAATATTGACACCGCCAACGACAGAAGCAGACGACAAGGAACAGATTGATAGTGAACCTACGTCTTCGATTCCTCAGCCGGGAAAGACATTCATCATCCGCAATATAGAATCGGGTTGCCTGCTCGCGCTCCTTGATGGCAATGTACGCCTATACCCGGCTGGTACCCGTGGCTATGCACATCTCTGGGAATGTCAAGAAAACGGTGGTTGGCTCGCGTTCAGAAACATGACCACAGGCAAATACTTGGGTCATGACATCGGAGGTACCTTGCTCGCCAATGCCGCACGTCATCAGGGCTGGGAGCACTTTTGTGTAAGGATGGTTCCGAAGGGTGGTTATGTGCTGCTCATGAGGCATTGGGATGAGCTGTGGCCCGTGAAGGTCAAGCATGAGCATGGGGTGCGAAAGCTTGGTAAAGCGAAAGCTCCGGTCGCACATGGATTGGTGTGGGAGTTCACAGAAGTATAGAACAGTACGGTAGGTTTACTGTCATCGACTAGAGCGCTGTTGCTAACCGATCATAGGACGTGAGATTGCTTCAGTTCCGAATTGGCCAACCGGAATGAGAAATAATGTGTTTCTGTACCAACAACTTTTGGATGTGAGCTAGCGTCTACAGCTTAAGTGGCCTCTCGATCTTCATCCTCTGATTTTCTCCCACGTCGTCTGTTTTCGTGCTTCGAGAATTAAATATTCTCGTAGTGCATGTACTGGCAGGCTCCCTTCTCGGCAGTAGACTAATATATAAAACAGACCGTCCCTCTGTCAGCATCAATTCCCTTCCGTGTGAAGTTGCTCTACGTTTGCTCACATCGAACCATCTACTAAAGCATAGAGAGCACTACGATGATGCAATGTGCGTCTTCACTATGATTCTCCGCAATACTTGAACCGCGTCATGCTCAAATGTCATGTAGAAATAGTTGAAAGCATAATCACACACGAAAAAGCATGTTAAAAATAGCATGTTGAAACAATTAGAATACCCCTCTTCGTTCGTCTATACACACCCATACAAAAGTGTCTATTACAGAAGTTTTTACATATACACGCATGCACAATGGTATGCACACATAATCCCACACTATTCCTCCATCGTACATATCTTACAGTTCCATCAAGTACTTATTCTGCAAATCATCTCCTGTTCTAGGCATTGTCTCGATGGCTCTGACTGTGAAAGGGCTAATCCCCTCCAATATTTCTCTTGCCCAACCACCAAGCTCGGGATTGAATCCAATACCGTTTGCCTCGTCGCTCCTAATCCGCGCGTACGCAGCCGCCAGTATCACCAATGTCTTATATCGCGGTAGCACACTTGTCCTCTTGACGTCGTAGTGCCGAAGTTCCATCCACGCATAACCGGGCCGGTAGTGCCGGATGTATACAGGTGAAAGAGATGCCCACCCTGGGAATTGTGGCATAAGATACATTTCGCAGGCGGAGAAAGCATCGAGGACGCGGTTGCGGGTTGCAAGGTGCTGTATGAACTCGTTCCATGTGAGGTTGTCAATTATGAAGCCGTTACTCAACAAGTTATGGATTGTGCGTTGGGCTTGCTGCAGTGCATGTGGCTTGTCTTGGGCAAGTAGCGACCGGATATAGACACGCGAAGCGCGAAACAGGATCTGACGCCGGTTCATCGCAATGCGCGATGCGTCAAAGCGAGCCTGAACAGTAGGGTCGGTGATGGAGTCAATCTCTGGAGTCGGCGTCTCGGGGTGCATGACCTGGTGAAAGGTTCTGACGAGACGGGTGGCTTCCTTATGGGCAAGCTCCCAGCAGCGCTCTACCTCGTCATACTCGCCCGCCTTGTGGTGAGTTTCCATGATGGCGGTAAGCAGAGTGATGGGTGCAGAGTAATCTTGTTCATCAACACGCGTCTTGGATGCCTTCTCGAATAATTCTTTGGCAATATCGTATGCACCACGGGTAGTGTATAGCATGATGAGAATGGCGAAGTAGCCTTGGGGAACGTTGTTTAGTTCGGGAGAATCGATATAACGGCTGAGGTTTGGTTCGTCGTTGGCAATCTCGTGGCCGTAGTCGGACAAAAGACTTTGCCGTAGTTCCTCTTCGATGCTTACTAGCCGAGCTCGTGGATCATTGTTTTTTTCTGCCCTCAGTTTCAATAGATCAGAAGTACCCGTATAGAGCAATTCCATCCGGCGTAAGCTTTGCGTTTGACGTATGCTTACATGCTTCATTCGCTTGTAGACCGATTTTGCTCGATCAGGCTGGTTCTCACGAAGAAAACCACTGATGACGAGTGCGTAGTGGAAAGCGTAAACCCGTACATTGTTTGCAGGCATGGTGACTCTCAGGATTTTGTAAGCCGCATTTGTTTGCTTGGCTTCCACCATCGAACGCATGAGGCCTCCGTATGTCCACGAATCCAGGGGTATCTTGTTGGCCACCATCTCATTGTACAGGCGTCGGCTGTCAGTCAGTTGCCCGACAACGGCGTAGTGAGCAATAAGCAGATTCCATACATGGGTGATGCCTGCATTGCCCAAGGTACCAGCTTTCCAGCTGTGAAGTATGCCTTGAGCGATCTGTTCAGCACCCTCGGGATCGCCAGCATTCAGGAATGCTTGCACGTATCCTGACCTCGCGCGGCGATCGGTTTCAACGGGGACATTGAGCTGTTTTGCTCGAGAAAAAAGAGCTTCAAAGGCTTCAACATCGCCTCGAGCAGCACATAGATCCAGCATAGGCCCAAATGTATACATATCAGGCTTGACCCCAGATTCCAGGCAGTTATTAAAGCATTCGAGAGCTCCGTCAAGATCATCTGCGCGGGTGAATGCAAGTAATAAGACGTTCCAACATGGCGTATCAGGCACAAAGTTGAATTCATCGGTAATGCGCTTGAATTGCTGGATTGCACCTTGCACGTCAATTCGCCTAGCGTAAGCGTAGGGTAAAGCAGCAAGAATGCGTAAATCAACTGCAGATCCAAATTGTGTTTGGAGTATCTGGAAAAATTCGTGGACTCGATCGACCTTTCCACCGCCGGCATAAAAGCGTATGAGATAGTATAACACCGCGACATTGAAGGGATTCGGCCCGTGGAACGCACGCAAATCGTCCACCATAGCATCAACTCGATCGTAGCTGATGTGTCTACCATGTTGTATGATGAGCTTGTTGATCACAGTACGCGATGGTGGTCCGCAATAGCCTGCCAAGTGCTCCTGGCGCCATGTCTCATACAACTCGAGGAATGTCTTCCGCTGGTTCGTATATTGTTGGTATCGTGGCAAGTCCAGGAAGGCAGGGATGATATAGTCGTACAGTGCCCAAATCGGAAGCTCTCGAGCACGAAGATCACGAAACAGGCCAGAGAAGAAGTCATAAATGTGGTCTTCGTCCGGTTCTGGCGTGTTCAAAACTTCCCACATGACGCCGGGCACGTAGCCATGAACGAACAGGTGGAGGGCTCTTTTGTCGTTTTCGGTGGCATTGAGTTCATGGTGAAACTGGTCCACATGGTCAAGAAAGTTCCGTAAATGCTCCATTGGCTCCAAAACATGCTGGGCCTGGCCAAATATTGGGCCCCAGTTTGCAGAATGGACTCGACCGTAGCCTTTCCACTCATCGACCTTGACATTGTTACGATCAGCCGATCTAAGGAACATTTTGAAAACCCGCATGCTGAGATCCCATTGATCATCCTGAATGGTGTGTTTCAACACGGCATCGATGCCGGTATGTGTCGGATCGAAGCGCTCAGAAGCCTCCTCCAAAAGTTGTATTGCCGGTCCGACCATTCTGAGGGCTACATAAGCAGTAATGGCAGTGCGATACGACGATGATCGACGTTTTTCGGGTGGAACACGGTCGAAAACTTGCAGTATCCGGTTCGCCGCACGAGTAAGATCTGACTTGCCCAAATAATCGAGAACGTCACACAAAAAGTCCACAGATGGGGTAGGATCAAGCGACGCGGAATACAAATGCCAGGCCAGCTCTTGCTTTCCAGGCCCGTTTGACCAGAGAAGTTTCCGCAGCGCCTCGTCAGGGGTGCTTTGCAGCAGAAGCTCGTCCATCTCTTCTTTAGCTTGAACGGCCTCCAAATCGTCCACATGCTCCTCGCTCGGCGGTTGCCACTGAGACGTGGAAAACTGTCGCACTCCAGCACCCAGCATAGTCCTCCGACGCGAGTCGGCCGAGTCCACTCCATACGTAGACAACCGTCGGATGAAAGCGAGTGTTTTCTCGGGATACAGGAATTCGAGGAGCGGTCCTTCATGAGACCTCGTGGCCGGTGCGCTTCGCCCGACTTCGTCAACGTCACCGGTGACATGGTCCGAGGTCGGTGAAGAGGCCCACCACGCAGGCAGGGCCAGGTCGCTCGCGCCGTGGTGCCAGAAGGAGGAGTGGAGCATGCGCCGGGTCCGAAGGCATGGCTTGGGAGCTCTGAGGAGCTGTCGTCCGCCGGATTCGAGGCATGTCGAAGCCCGCTCAAGCATCACCCGCCGCGTCAGGAGCGCAGCAGATGACGCCGCTAGAAGTTCTGGGGGCTGAGGCGATGAGGGCGGGCGGCAATGGCGGGCGAGGGCTGGGATGGAGAGCTCAGGGCGCGGGCGAGGAGCTGGCAGCTTCGCATGCCTTTTGACGCGTGGCGGCGAGGACCGAGGCACGAAGGAGGAAGCAGAAACCGGGGAAAAGCACGGCGGGAGAAAGGAAAGTATTATACAGAGGCGACGCGGCGACCAAGGAGAGAGCGTGGGCACGGAGAGGCGATGGCGTCGTATGATCGTTTGGAACTTTTTCGACGACTGCTTGCACGGCGCCCAGAGCGGCTAGCGCGCGCCCACGGCCGCAGCACACGGTGCCCCTCCACATGCCCACAGACGCACCCGTGGACAGTCTGTCGCCATGGACATCACCAAATTCGTTGCCGAGTACCGGGAGGCCGCCTTCCTGGTGGGCGACTACGGCTCGTATCGCGCCCAGCTGTCGCGGCGCCTGCGCATCGTGCGCAAGAAGCTCGGCCGCGCGACGACCAAAAATGCGAAATACGCGGCGAAGGCCCCCGTGACGGCAGACGAAGTGCGCAGGGACACAGAGTAGGCGTGCTCGTCGCGCAGTCGAGTCGCAGCTGCTGACCCTCCCAGGTTCCTCCACCTGCTGCTCCTCACCTCGGAGCGAGCATGGGCCCACGCCATGTCCATGAAGACGTCCCACTCCGAAGACAACGCAGACCAGAGCATCACCGGCTCCAGGCGGCAGCACATCATCTCGCGGCTCACCAAGGCCGTGCGCTACGCAAACGCCACGGTCGAGCTGCTGTCCGACCAGGCCGCGAGCGGAGCGTCCGACACAGACGTGCTGGAGGCGCGGGGATATGCATATGCTCTGGCCGGAGCCGAAGAGTTTGAGAAGCAGGCCGAGGGCACCAGGTCCAGGGACTCGTCCGCAAAGCGCTGGATACCGTGTCTGACCAACTACTCCGCCGCTCGCGTCATATACAGCTCGCTCTTCAAAGCCACCAAGAAGGATCTATTCAAGGAAGTGCTTGCTGGAACAACAGACCCAAGCATACGCTATGCTGCATACCAGCACCGGATACCCCGCACCGTCGGCGTACCCGCGGTCGCGAAGAAGTTCTTTCCAAAGGAGGATGCGGACCTGGTCAAGGCAGTGGAAAAGCTAGACTCTGCAGCTCTGCAGGACGAGGAAACAACAGCCTCAGGTGAAGACACCCAACCAAGATCATGTTTCATCATTAACATTCAGCCCAGGTTCCACAATTACATGGCGGGGCCGGACTGCAAACATAGTCGATGCTGCCATTGGGCAAGCGCTCGTGTCGCTCGAATCCGCGACCTCGAAGCTAGCTGAGGTCCTCCCCGAGACGACTTCAACCAAAGACAGAGCCAATGCCTACGACGACGTCGCAATATCCACCCAAGACGCTGCCGACGCCACGCGAAGAGCGATTGAGGAGCTAGAGAAGGAGGGTGTAGATGAAGGGGACTCGCGGATGCAGGACCTACGTGTCACAAGTCTCGCAGTCAACTACGATCTCATCGCCTGGCGTGTTGGGCGCTATAGGGTGCTGACTGGCACGGATGACGGGCTTACCTTCCCTCCCAACCCTCCACAGAGACCAAAGCGGGCACGCAAAGATGGCAAAGAGTGGGTTGACCGAGAGGAGCCGACTGGTCGAAAACTAGCCAGGCTGCGAGAACGAGTTGCCTTGTACGATGCAATCCTGCAGAGTATCGACTCAGTCAAGGAACTCAAGGGTGCCACGCGCGATACTGGCTTCGTGGCTGAGCTGGAAGGCCAGAGGGCGTACTACCAAGCCTTGAAGTGTCTGAATCTCTCACACTCGCACGCATTTCTTTCTGCCCCGAGACAGGCGCTTGCGCTCTGCAACCGCGCCCTGTCGCTTGCTTCACAGGCCGTCAGCTCACCGAAACCTACCGTATCACCGTCAGACGCACCCAAACTGAGCGTCTCGGACAGTCAGGCGCAGACGCTCAGGCAGAATCTCGAAAGCCTGACCTTACATTACCGTGGCCTAGTGGCCCTGTCCCAACTGTCTTCGAATTCGGAAGTTGCTTCCAAAGTGAACCTTACGAACGCCGCCCCCGTTGTCGAGAGGTTGAACGAGTACCCAACGTCTGGAAGCGTAGACGTCCAGAACCTGGTGACATGGCCGCCGAAGCTCAAGCCGGTGCCGGTGAAACCTCTGTTCTTGGACGTGGCGTGGAACTACGTCGAATACCCTGGACAGCAGAGGCAGGCGCAGGAAAAGGCGGCAGAAAGGCCACAGGCAGAGGCCGTGAAGGTGGAGGAGTCGAAGCCAGCAAAGAAGGGCTGGTTCTCGTTTGGGAGATAGTCGAGGTACACGTAGGCGCGCCGCAGGGGCTGCCCAGAGTCAAATCTCGTGATCCCGGGCTGGTTTTATTGGAACTTGAGGCCCGCGTTGGTGAGGCTACGCGGGCAGCTGTAGGCAGAACAGAGTATGCAGCTCGACAGAACGAATGCAGCCCCTCCTCCCGCAGCGTGCAGACGATGGTGATGACCGTGGCGTCGACGAGGGCTCCTGTTAGCATGGGCGGAGGACATGGGAGACGGCGCACGGGCACGCAGCTCGTGGAATGATGGCCGTTGCTTGTTGTGGGGTTAGCGTGCAGATTCGTTCGCATGCCCCTGAACTGGATCGGATAAGCGCCGAGGCTCTGCGGGTACGCGCCCTGGAGGGAGTGCAGAGTGCAGAGACATGACGAACAGCTGCCAGCCCCAGGCCCGTCGTCCAGCTGCGTGTGCAGGCGAGGCTCCGAGTGGTTCTGTTCCGGTGCTGCCACCAGCAAAGGGGCGCGTCTGCAGCGGATCCACGGGCAGGGCCATGTCTGCACGACAAAGGCAAAACGGTCAATCTCAAAGGGGAGCGCAGGCGCTACGAGGGCCTTGTGAGGTCATGCAGGTCACCAAATTAGTTCTAATTACGTTGGGTGGGTGGGCGATACCACTATCGACACCCCTAGCATACGGGCTTTGACCCCTTAAGCTTACTGTCCCTCACTTCTGCTTGCTCGACACGTCCACGCTCCTTTGATTTGAAGACGCTCTTTACACCCTCCACACACACGCTCGCCCAGCACCGTCGCTCCTTTTCTGCCTGCCCGCCTTCGCCGCCGTCTCTCGCCCTCGGACCCGCGTACCCGCGTACCCTCGACATCCACCACGCCCGCGAGAGACGACGTTCGTTTCTCGCCCGCACTCCGCAACGGCTTCCGCAACGCTGGCGACGTCGGTCCTTCCGCGGCCCCAGGCCAGCGACACGTTCCGACGGCCCTCGATCCTGCAGGCCTTCGACCTGCCCGCCTTCAAGACGGCGCCCGCCTTCGACGACAAGCCGTCTCTGCCGTCCATCGGCCATGAGATCTCGCGCCCGTCGTCGACATCGACGGTAGCCTCCTTCACCAACCAGCGCCACGGCAGCCACGCCTCGCTCCAGCTGCCCGCCCTGTCTGCCCTCGCATCCGTCGCGGCGCCCAGCCCCGCAGCCGCAAAGGACAGCAACGACTACAACGACACGCTCCTCCGACGCACGCCGCCGAGCAACGTGTCGCCGCCGCAAAGGTGCGTGCAACGGGGCCTCCTGCCGGTGCAGGTCGAGGTCGAGGGCCTGCGTCGGGCGCGCCTGCCTGTGCTTGGAGCTGCCCGCCAGTAGCGCCTTCCCCCTTCCTTATCTGGTCTTGGCGGCCCCTCGAACTTTTCCACACCTCGCTGACTGCCGCGCAGACTCTCCAATGGCCTCAGCATGACCTACGCAACCGCCGCGCCTGCCACCGCTGGTGGTTCGCAGAACTCTCCCGTAAGCCTGCCCCGTCCTTGTTGCCGTGGCCGTGCGCGCGCGTGCTCGCCAACTGCTATCGATTGTGAGTCTGCGATAAGGATAAGACCATTTCTGACCTCATTCCCTAGCCCGTCTGCCAGAACTGCACCACGTCCACCACGCCCCTGTGGCGCCGCGATGAGTCCGGCTCCGTGCTGTGCAACGCCTGCGGCCTCTTCCTGAAGCTGCACGGCCGTCCGCGGCCCATCTCCCTCAAGACCGATGTCATCAAGAGCCGCAATCGCGTCAAGACGGGCGGGCCCGGTGCTCGCAAGAAGGTCGGCATGCCACCTGTACCCTCGTTACACACGCTAACTGCTGCCCAGGCTGGTGAGATGAACGGCCTTCCCGCCGCTCACCCCGACGCCGACGCCTTCCAGGGTCTCGCACAGCATCGTCGTGCCTCTGGCAAAATCTCCTCCGGTCTCTCAGACCGGTCACAGTCGCCCATCTCGCGCACCGGTACTCCTGGCTTCCCTCACCCGTCCAACATCGCTCCCCAGCACATGTTCGACGGTGCTCTGCACGGCGATGCCTTCCACTCCCCTTCCCTACCCAACTTTGGCTTCCGGCAACCCTCTCCAGGCGCCATGTCCTTGTCCAACGGTTCACACCTGGAAGCACCCCCGCCATACGACACGCTAGCTGCGCAGAATACCGCTCTGAAGACCCGCGTATCCGAATTAGAAGTCATCAACGACCTCTTCCGAGGGCGTGTTACTGAGCTGGAAACAAGCGAGCAGGCCGCACGAGGACGAGAATCGCAGTTGAAGGCCGAGCTGGAGGAGATCAAGCAGCGAGAGGCGGATCTGAAGAGGCGGTTGGAGGAGCTAGAGGCCGAAGGTCCACGGCACAAGAAAATGCGACTTAGCGACCTTGTCGACGAGAGCCGAGCAGGCTCTCCGATTAGCTCTCTGACGGAGTAATATCCCTCATGTTAGCTTGGTTCGCTTTTTCACATCTTATGACATCTTATGCACGCTTAATTGGGGTTATCATCGCTGATTTTACCGGCCATGAGCATGAATTTGCTGACTTCCTGAATGGAAGTGGACAGCAGAAGGAGTTCATCGACCCTACATCACTTTCTCTTACTTTGCTAGAGAGCTGTGCGTCGACGCTCAGAGGTTCTCATTAGGTCGCCTCGACCACTTAATGTCTCAATACCACTATCGGACCGTGATTACGGTTTTTGTACTCTAATATTCCTCTTTCTCTCGGTTTCTCGTCAAGTCCTAGGAGCTCCTAGGATTTGTATATGTGTGGGTGTGTGGGTGTCTTTGATGCATGGGTGGATGGGGATGAATGGGCTGATGGTTTTCGATACGAGGGTACGGGAGGGCAATCAAAAGTTCTGCTGGGATACGCTGCTACGTTGGCATTGAGCTTTATCTTGTTACACGGCGGTTGGCTCTGGTCCAAGGGCTTACAGGTCCAACGAATGCCGCGTACTTAGCTTAGACAACTATGATACTTCGCTTACGTCTGTAAGAGATTGATTGACTTGATCAACAGTTGATGACCACTTTCCTTGTGTCCGAGTCCACCCCTTCCAGCGAATGCTCTTTACGGTATAATCGAACAGTGCAAGCGTAACGTGGCCTGGTCCGCATCCGTTTAAAAGCAAGAAGAGGTTTCGAACGTCGAGAACGAATATAAAGACCTGTTTGGGTAATGCCAGAGGCATACTGCGCTACGCTAGGTTCACGGTGCATACGAGTATGGCGGGGGTGGTCGAGTGATTGGTGCGAATATATTGGGTAAAGGATGATTACCCTAGCTAGCTTTCAGTAGCTTTCAGCCATTGTCTTCAATATGAGAAACAGTATGCGACCATGGAAGCGTATATAATAAAAACCACTGTTGGGTCCTTAGGTTTGGTGTCTATTCTGCAATCTTCCTCCCCCTCGATTTCACTGCACCTATCCTAACGACCCCGTTGCACAGAGACCAGGAAGTCAAAGAGCGATATGAAGGCCTTAGCATTACTTGCAGCAAGTGTCTCGGTCGTAAACGCTGTGGGAACAACGGTCAATCTAGGATACGCAAAATACAAAGGCCGGGTTGTAGGCGATGGAACGACGCAGTGGCTAGGAATGCGGTATGCATCTCCCCCTCTCGGCGGCCTACGCTTCAGAGCACCCGTGGACCCGCAAATCGCCCACAAAGTACAGGATGCGTCAAAAGTAAGTTCTGCGTCTTTATGTGCTGGTCAAGAGCACGATGCTGACGAGAGACCCAGTTCGGCAACATCTGCCTCGCGCAAAGCCCCGATGATTGGACGTATAAACCGAGTACGAGATTCACTATTGGAGAAGACTGCTTGTTTGTTAATGTCTTTGCACCGAGTAATGCTACCGAGGAGAGTGACTTACCCGTTATGTTTTTTATCCAGGGTGGTGGGTTTACGAGTAATTCGAATGCGAACTACAATGGTGAGTCGAGTTAACCTGCAGAACGTCATCTGCACATATGGGTGTAATAACACATTCTGAGGTTCTTTAGTGTGACCTTCGTTGTGTGGTTGAGAAGTGACACAAATTGGGCTGACAAGAGGCTTAGGTAGCGATCTTGCGAAGCTCGGAAACATGATTGTTGTATCGATCAATTATCGAGTCGGTCCGTATGGGTGGTTGTTTGGTAATGAGATTGATGGAAACACCAACAACGGGATTAGGGATCAGATCAAAGCATTAGAATGGACAAAGAAACACATCAACAAGGTAGGTACATCAACACGATCCGGTGAAACGAAATCTCTCGCTAACGCAACATAGTTTGGAGGTGATCCAGAACACATAGTACTGAGCGGTGATTCTGCGGGTGCTATGTCGATTGTAATTTTGATGGCATCACCAGCTATCGAAGGCAAGAACTTGTTCAAAGGAGTCATCGCGGAGTCAACAGGTACGATTCAGTTGAAGACGCTCGAGCAAGCTCAGGCACAGTTCGATTGTTTGGCTAAAGTTGTCGGGTGCTCGAATACAACCAGTAGCTCCTCCCTCGCATGCCTGAGAGAAGCTAATGCCACAAGACTGGCGACAACTAATTGCCAGTATGTCAACACTGATATAACTCAGTTACCTTAATCCTTAACAAATTTATAGGTTCGGTCCAACCTTCGACACAGACATCATCCCCTCCAGTCTCCTCCTTAATTCTGCCTATGCCGAAACCCTCCGCAAAACACCAACAATATTCGGCACCACCGCCAACGAAGGTACCGATTCTACACCGACGTATATAAACTCCACGACCGATTTCCGTACTTTCTTTTCTCAACTAGCGCCCTTCCTTTCCGAATCCGCTCTCGACGGTCTCGTTGCCATGTATGCATCTAGAAGTCAGCCAGTGTTTCCGAACGCAGGCCGCCTCTGGCGCGCAGCGAGCAACGCTGTAGGCGAAATCGGATTTAAATGCGCCTCACGCATCTACGCGGGGCACTCGTCTTGGGTGTATGATTGGGCGGTTCTGGACCCGGACCTCGAAGCGCGCGGCAGAGGTGCGTATCATACTGTTGAACTGCATGCTATTTGGGGGCCCAATAACGCCGATGGAAATCCTCCTAAATCTTACCTACCTGGGGGAATAAATGCGGATGTTGTGCTATTGGTGCAGGGATATGTGACGAGTTTTGTGAGATGGTTGGACCCCAACGTTGGAAGGTGGAGCGGAGCGCCCAAATGGGAAAAAGCGTTTGATGGCAGAACTCTGAAGGTTGGAGGTGCGAATGGGACGGCAATGGGGGGTGAGGAAGAGGTCGAAGGCGAAGGGTTCAGGCAAAGGTGTAAAGCATTGTGGCCTGTAATACAAGCGTTGGAAGTCGCACCACCAGCAGGAACGAAGGTCAATTTGACTGAAGTTTAGGCGAATTCTTGCATACATGGTTTGTATATCATGAGGGTGTTTCCTAGGAGAGATACACTGTAACCGCCATCCGCCCCTTGTTCTTTTAATAGATGCTCATTTTGTGTGGATATAGAGCATCGTGTCCTTCCAAAACAATTTTTGAGCTGTCATCCCTAGATCATCGGTACGTCGTACTGCAGTCCGAATTGCGGTTTGGTAGTTGATGGAGGCAAGCAGACCAGCGTAAGTAACAAAGTGTTTGCGAAAAAATAATACCGTTTCCTGGATATGTGGCTCAAGAAGACAGACCCAATTCCGTCACAGTTTTTGCCCCATAGCTGCGGAGAATTTCGACAATATCGGTAGTGTTTTTACGAAGAGCGAGATCAAGTACTGTATGACGCCCTGGTACTGTTGAACGCAAAGTCCAGGTAATCACAGCGTTGACTTCAACTTTAGATTGCTGAAGTATCAGCAAGATGATGTCCAGGTTACCACGCTTTACAGCAACGTACAGAGCCGTTTCTCCCGGCCAATTTTTCTGATTCACGTCTGTCTGGGGAGAGGCAAGCAGCATTTTGACCATCTCAAGACTATTTTGATCTGTAGCCTTGATCAGAGGATTTGACTTATTAGGATCGATCATCGGATATGAGAGCAATAGCTCCATTGCCTCGAGATGTTTCCCTTTGATAGCCTCATACAAGGGATTCCCTCCGTTTGGTTGAATATCAGGATGGTTCAACAGTAGTTCCAGTGTTGATTGATCGCCTTGTCGCGCGGCGATACCAATCAGTGTCATGCCCCAATACTCGAAACCAGCGTTGACGTTGACGCACGTGCGTGTGGCAGGAGTGTCCATAAGCCGCTTCGCAATAGTGCTATAACCCAATGCAATTGCCCAACTGAAAGGATTCAAGTTGGTATCGTGTAGGTCATTCTTCAGAGGAGAGTTAGTCTTGGAGAGCAGATCTAACACCTCATCTTCGTGGCCCCTTGCAATTGCTCGGAGAATGGGACAGATTGCACCGTTGCTCTGGACGCTGGCATGTTGGAGTAGTATCTGGCCTGTGCGATATTGGAATCTCTCTAAACTGAACCGGATCTCATGTCTTGGCCATGAACCTAGGACGAACTGAATGTCTTTTTGTTCAAGTAAAAGTCTGACCACCTCTTCATGACCATGTCCTATTGCAAATTCCAAAGGCCGCATCGGGTAGGTTTTCGCCTTTGCATTAACATCAATGCCAGGGTAAGCTAGCAATAACCTTAATATATCGACATTCCCGTTCTTTGCCGCGATATGTATTGCGGCGCTTCTCTTCGTGCTATTCCGATTGATGTCGAGTCCTTGATAACCAAGAAGTAATCTCACGACTGCCGCATTTTTTGCTCCTGCGGCTACATGCAGCATTGAATACCCCCCCGCATCGATAATTCGTCCACCATGGTGACCAATGAAAGCTGCGATTGCACCGATATTCTCAGACTCCACGAGATAACGACCCACGGTAACATCTTCAGAGGGCCGATCGTGTGGATGATCATCCGCTCGCATCAAAATTGTCATGGTCTCCCAGCTTCCAGCTAGTGCTGCTTCATGTAAGGGTGTCCTTCTCCTATCATTGAGTTTGTTGAATGGTAGACCTAGTGACAGAAGGTATTCCACTGCCTGCACGCTTGCAGCCCTCGCTGCTGTGTGTAGCACACTGGAGCCATCATCCGCTATTGCAAAAAGATCTGCACCGGACTGGCGGAATCGTTCCAGTAATGCGATATTTCCTGCCGCGGCTGCATTGAAGACAGAGGTGGAATGATGTTCAAGCATAGAGCTTGTGGGGGCGGTCTCGATTGTTACGTGTAGCTCATTAGGCGCACCTTTCAAGCACTTTCTATGCTGAAACAAAGGTTTTGAGGCAATTTTGTGGATCTTCCGCATGTGCTGGGGCAAATTATCTTTGCGTGTCGCTTTGAAGGCACAGCCAGCTACCGTACAAGGGAACATTTGCTGTGCAACGCGATGACGCGAATGTTCATGACGAGCAAGATCTCTCCGGAGCGCGAAGCCCCTATGACATTGAGTGCATCGATGAGGCTTTAGGTGTGTGTTTAGGTGTTGGCTTGGTTAGATATTAGTAGTGATATCGTTCTATCGTGAGGTGAGTCTTACGTGTAACGCTTTCGTTCGCTAAATGTCTTCGAACAAGATTCACATTGAAAAATCTCATCGGTTCCAACAATGAACGGAGCAACAATAGACTCCATAGATGATCTGTAGTTTTGAAAGGCTCCCGGTGATCAAAAATGCTACGTATAACGCCGTGCAGGAATTTGAATACGTTATACTGCCCCAAAATAGACAGTACAAGGGCAATCTGCTCGAAATCTTTCGCTTTAGTACTGTGTATCCGAGTAGTCATAGAACTTCAACTCTGAAATTTAGGATTGCACTTATTTAAACCCTTTGTAAATCTGTCAAAAATAAGTTGATGAGTTAATGCTACCAATGTGTTGGCATAGGGCACCAAGATGTGACGTGATTCGCTACTTTCTGAGGCTGAACAGTCATTCGCCGGGCGTGCAGTTCATGTGACCGTCAGCTGATCGTATCAATTTGATAAGTAGCGCTCAAGGCCCAGAACAAAGAGCTCCTGTGAATCCTGAGCAGCACCCATACCTTTGGTGTCACACAGTCTTTCGAGTTACCGTCGCTTTCGTGTTTGCGTTCATGTCCTTCACCCCGAGAAACATCACAACTACATACATTGTTGTAAGATCATCCCACATTACTGAAAACTCAGATTCAATACATCGGTTGCGAGGCTGAAAACATGCCATTCAAAAACATCGGACAGCCTCTAACTGAGGCTGATGGGTGAGGATTTTTTTTTAACATCATGCAGTTATGCCTTTTCGCTCTTGGTACATCGACACACCGAAAACGCATCGTCGTTGCCCTATGACGTCTACCAAACCCCGTTTGAGGACACGTATACGAGCCAGCCCCAACAGAATGGTATCCATACAAGTCATTGCATCAATACGGACCCATCCTTTCCTGTTGGGGAAGCTGGAGCCGGGGCCGGACTCACTAACATTTTCCCGATCGATAAAACCTCCTTGGTCTGTTTGGAAGGTATCGACCCCGGTTTAAGCCAAGGTTCTCACCCTGCCTATGGAACAGATGCATCGGTTGGGTGTCCCCAGTCCGGCTTCAGTCACGACATCCCCCATGGAGGAGGTATGGCTATCGGAGGCACTCTGATCGACTTCAATAGAGCAAATGTACTCTTTAGAAGCACCCCATCCTACAGAGCAAGTGTGCCTTTCGAGGGTACTGCGACCAACTTTGCCAGTGAATTTGAAATAGACCCTACTGGTGGACATCAGCATATGCGCAAAGGCCCCCATATACCCATGGAATCTGGAGTTGCACTACAGTATCCAGAAAATGACTTTCAGTCTACGGCGTCTGCTCACGAGCAAGGGCAAGACTCGTGGTGGCATACCGGCTTCAGCTCGCACCATCCAGAGAACACCAAGCCGTTCGGTAATTCCACTGTTCCCAACCTTAGCCAAGTTGCCCCGCAGCCACCGTTGGCTAGCGTTGCATTCTCTCCAGTTGGCGTAGCAGCCCAGCGAAATCCCCGTCAGTCGACTGTCCTTGATTGCGACGTTCCTGGGTGCGCCGCAACGTTTGGCCGGCCAGCCGAGTTTCGTCGTCACAAGCGCACTGTTCATCAGCGACACGAGACGCCAGAATTCCGGTGCATGATACAATCTTGCAATTACACTTATCCCCGTTCCGACAAAGTGTGTGAGCACATGAAGAGAATGCATGGAATGCGCGTCCAAATTCACAAGGTTTGAAGGCAACTGACCTTGTGTTGTTCCACCACAAGCCCCCATTTTTCTCTTGAATGAATCTATTGGTCTGTCCTTACATGTTGCCTCCTTAGGCGTCCACTCTTTAGGTAGTCAACAATCTATTCAATCCTGTTTTCATATGTTCAAAGGCTCGAAGTCCAATCGCTCTGTTCTCATCATGTCCGCACTATACGATTAACATACTGTCCATGCCATCAGGCTGAGGCGTTGCATTCACTAATCAATCCACACATTCCGACTTTCAGCCTTGCGTTCGGCCTTGCGTTCGGCCTTGCCATGCCGTGCCCTAGGCTTTCGATAGAGGATTGGTTTCTAGAAACGTCTTAGTTCCGACTAGCAGATCGGACCTACATCTCAGCAACATAAGCTGTTCATTGCGGATTGCTCTCTACATCGGTGGTTGCCCTTCACATTTCTTGTGACGTTGATATACACACCCTAGGCTAACGTGATACAGTCTAGTCGTTCACTAGTGTACCATCTCGCCGTTTTGTTCCTTCATCCTCCTGGTCTTCGTGTTGTTTAGATTATGTTCAAATAGTGCGCCGTTTCTAACGTTGCTTATCTCGGACTTAATATGACGAATGCAGCTCGTGCGTCGTGGCTTACAGCAGAGGGCACCTAGCCGACTGGTGATTGGATCAAGGTGCCCTATCTGCGCGCGAAGACCCAACAGGGCGTCAGAGCGGCATATTGAGAGCTATCACGAGCGCAGCCACAGACTAAGCTGTCTCACCGCTACATCCATTTGTCTCAAACCACTCAGTGGCTGAACGTGCGCAAAAGCCAGTTGTCCCTCTGCGTGCTTCCAGCTTTCGATCACTCCATCGCTCCACTCGAAGGACCGTAACGTTACTACCTTAGAGTTTCTATCGATGTGCTCACCATCATGTCTGGAGCCGAGTTTCGCCGTTAAATCAAAACCTAGATTGCTATCTGACACAGCTGACTCCTCTTAGGGCGTGTTTACTTACATTCTGGAATTTACACAGACCTTCATACTGTCGTGATGCCATCCTTATGCGACGTCACTGCCACTGCAATCTTGAGTTTTCTGGAAGTCTTAGATCAAAAGCACGTTATGGCGGAGAGACCAACATATGGGAAGACGCGTGATAAACCGATGAACGAACACTATGCACTCAATTCTACAAGGATGGGCTAGGTCTCATAGTGCTCCTCATGACCATAACATTTCATCCATTTACATCTTACTAGCTAAGCCAAACACAGTGCCGTTTTGTCATTGTATGTGATTTACGGCCTGTGAAGCGCTATCCATTGTAAGTCTAGAAAGTGGCTTGCCCACTACGCCCTCGAGTACCCTTCATGACGGAATTCCTTCACTGCCGTCCCTGTTCCGCTGGTAAGCATTATCCTCATAGGAAATTTGCAACTTACTGCACAATCTCTGCTTTACTAGGGGCTCTTCGTCCCGGGCCCGCCATTCCTCTCCCAATCGAGCCACGACCCGCGGTATTCGCCAACGTTTTCGTACCTGCGCACCTATACGTTAGCCCACTTTCGATTCAGACCGTCTATTCTTTCCCTGCTTTCCTTCATTGCTGTCTCCCAGCCTCTCATCCTTCACGTGTAGGATGACGTACCCTGCCTGTTTCGCCAACTGCGCCGCGGCACTGCTCCTCACCCCCGCCTTGCAAAAGAACACTACCATCTTCTCCCGTGGCGGCTTCTGGAACCCAAAGCGGTCCTGAAAGTCCTCTTCGCTTAGCAGCAATGCATCCGGTTGTGATGTGATTGGGACGTTGAGGCTCGTGGGGATACTATTCGCATCGAATTCGGAGGGTTCGCGGACATCGATCAAAACGGTAGAATCGCTAGGATCTTCGACTATGGAAAGGACCTATCCGTATCCATTAGTGTTAAGTCGGAGGTGGGGAATGGGGAAAAATATGGGGGTGAGGGGTTGGGGAAAGGGGACGAACATCTTTGAATTCGTAGACCTTGCTGCGCTTATCGGAAGGAAACCCAGAATGATTTCTTTGCTGCACGGTACCAACTTGTACTCTGGCGACATTCCTGATGATTGTACTCCTGGGAGCAGCGCACTGCGTGGTGAACCGGGCAGCGGCAGCCCTCGTCGCAAACGCCTGCGGGATGCGCAGAGCGAGCAATTGAGCTGCTCGCTTTGAAGCCATGCCTTCTTCGATGAGCTATAGAGCTGTACTAGAACAAATGCAAGAGTCCGCAGTTTAAAGAAGGGTGTAACAAACTCTCGTTGTGTAGTTATGGAGCTGTCGACAGCCCGCGATGGACGTCGGCTTCGGGCCCGGGCGTACAAACGTCACCTTTCGTAAACGCACGTGGCAGGCGATCATCCCGGGTTTAACCGCTGAACTCCGGGCTTCATACTTTATTCACGCTTGAACATCATGGTGGCAATAGCTGAACGCGCCGTGGCTATAACTTGTGCTTGTCTATCATGTACCTCTCTCCTAACCTAGCAAGACCGATTTACAACCTGTCGTCCACAATCCTTGCTATGAGTCGTCATCCCGGTGCGCTCGGACGCGATGCATGCCTTTTTTTTGTAGAGAGAGAAGCTGCACAAAGCGTTGCCACATTCTTATTCCAAGTATACCATCCATTTCCATACACCATTGCCAGAAATCCGTCTCACCACGGATCCGGGTATCATCCAGCATTCCAATCCCCCACCAAAAGCGAAGACATGCAAAATCCACAGCAAAAGCAGCAAACAGCAGCAAATTGGTATATTTCTTTTGGCGCCGACCTGGGGGAATCATTGCACATCCGCAAAACGCCTGAAAAACCAAACGAACAATAACAACGGAGATGACAAAATTCAGATAACTGCAGAAACACTGAAATATAATTGAACAGCGCAAAGCAAAGCAAACCAACCGAAGGCTTTTGAATTCGCCACAGGGGTATAATTCTTTTGGTTGAGCGTTGCTACAAGGCCGGGGCTGGGGTATTTGTTCGTCATAAAGCCCGGTTCAAATTTGGAAAATGGTGTATCGTTTAACGAGGAGGGCCAATAGGGCCCGGGTATCCAGATGCAGAATGAGAAGTAGAGGGGCGGCCGCTGTCAACTGACGCCCGCGGGTCGTACCTGGGAGTGACATCTCCCGGCGCGGCCGAAGAGGATCCAAAGGGAAACTTGCTTTCAAATCGCGGCGTTGGCATGGGCCAACTGTTAGTGTGGTGTTCGTCGTCCGTGAGATTGATGCCACTGTCGTTCCAGGGGTTGCGGTATCCGCTGCCCTGGGACTCTAGACTGGCGAGGGAGGCTTTCGAAGCGTTGCTAGAAGCATGCTTGAAGAGAGAACCGGGAGAGTTGGTGCCGTTTCTACGCGAGTTGAATAGAGATGTAAAGGAAGACATGCTGCCAGGCTTGCGGAGACGGTCCAACATGCCGGGGCGTTCCTCGTCACCGAAGTGAGAACGGGTGGGCGAATCGGTGCTATCAACGGGCGGCTCGGCACGCTGGAGCAGCTTAGACTCGAAGAAGGGCAGGGATTCCTCGAAAGAATCGGACTTGGGTCGGGGAAGCGCCCCGCGGATAGTGTTGGTGTCGAGACCGTGCATCACTAGGTGATTGATTAGAAAGTCAAGAGCATCCTTAAGACCACCGGCATTGTTCCTGGTGAAGCTGAGGTGAAGAGTCTCGATCTGCTGCTCCTTGCCATCTTCAACATTTTCGGTTTGGACTTCTTTGAGGTGAGCTTCAACAACATGTTGATCCCTGAGCTTATCGAGAATGTCAGTTTTGAATTCCGCAGAACGCATGTGTTCACCGAGTTCTTTAGAAACAGGGAAGGCGAGATCGTGTGTCTCAGGAACCATACCCTAAACAATGTTAGCATGTTGCAGCTGAAAGGAGCAGATGCATTCTTACCAAGAACTCATCCACTGCCAATGGCACCTGGTATTCAGGGCCAGAGACAGTAACTGTGTCACTTGCTTCCTCCGTGCTCGGGAATGTAATTTTGCAGTTGAACTTCTTCTCCAACTCATCAATTTTATCCAAGCGGGCAATGAGCTCACGATGGTACAGGCGGTTGATGTTGATGGTCTCGGAGACGAATTCAGCATCAGCTTTTTCGACCATGTCCATGATTTCTTGCTTGACCAGATCAAGGTTCTGAGCATTACGCGCCGGAGTACGGCAGATGACGTTGTCGACTTTGATGTCATCCTCTTCCTTGCCAAAGCCACCGCGGTCCATCGCGTTGGAAAACTTCACGAACACGGAATACTTCTTCATGATGCGTTGAATGTGCTGGCCACCAATTCCGATGATGCGCTTGTGATATTGGTCAGGGACATGGAAAGAGATGGCAGCAGGCATCTCCTGCTCAACAAGGTCAAGACCGTTCTTGGTGGCGTCATACTGAGCACCACGCACAACGATGTAGAAGTTGTATTCGTTGAAGCCATCAAAGACAATCTGCACGCTGCTGTGGCTCATAATCTTGTTGATCTTTCCGTTCTTCTTACCGCTGACGAACTCTTTGTGTTCGTTGGCAAGCTCGATCTTGACGCTCATGTTATACTGGGATTTCTTCACGAATGGAATGTTGTTGATCACCATCATGGCAGCTTTGACAGCATCATCGGAGCCGTAGATGTGGAAGTTCAGCTTCTCGAAGCTGATCTCCGCGCCAGAGTTAATGCAGATATCCGAGAGCATAGCACGCACATCGGCAGCCGTAGGTGGGCGCTGCGAAGGGTCAGGATGGGTGATGAACCATGAGGCGCTATAGAATTGGCCAGCCTATTCGAGGTAAGCACTGCATCACGCATAGGTGGGCTGAGCATCTTACGAGAGCCATCAGCTCGCGCACAGTGCGCTCGACATGGAGAACGTCGGTCCCCTGAACGCGGACAACGCCGCGCTGCATGCCCAATGGAGGCAAGAGAATATAGGAGCCGTTGTTCTCAATGATCTTGCGCACCTTGTCGAGACGCTCGAGAAGGATGGCATCTAGCTTTGTGTCCGTCACCATGACGGGTTTTACAAAGACCTTGGTCGACATGACCAGGTCGTGAAGACGCTGCTTAGCTCTCAAGATGCACTCCGAGTTCTCACCAGTGATGTAGATCAAGTCATCGGGCCGTCGCTGTGCGCCGGGTGGAGTATAGCCAAAAAGGCGGGGGAATGGCGGCGGGAAGTAGATTGCGGTTCCTGTGGCAGATTCAATCAACTTGATGTTCTTGCGTCCTCGGCCGCAGATGAGGGTATGCATGGTCAGCTCCAGCTTCATCGTATCCACGTATCGCTTGAGCTGTGACGATTGTGAAATTAGCTTTGTGCGCTAGTGGATAGCAAACTGCGGGGCATCAGAACTCACGATCTGGTCGATCATGATGAGCACGCGCGTCTTGGCGTGCTCCATTGTCTCCATGTCGCCGTAGATGGCGCAGCGCAGACGCGAGTCCATGCCGGTCTCGAGGTTGCCATTGAAGCTCGCGGACTCGATGTCGGGCTGCTTTGGCATCAGCACGAAGATGTCGGCCTTTGTCGTCTTGGCAATCAGGTCGAGCTGGTTCAGGACGGGGCCCTTGACGTGCTGTGACGTGCGGTCAATGATCAGATCCGAATCAATGTCGACGAAGGACGAGCGCTATGCACAGTGTCAGACAAGGCAACGTGTATCAGGAGCCAATGCAGCCTACCAGCGAGATGGGGGTCGAGTTGAGGACCTTGCAGCGCATCTGGTTCACAATCTCAAGCTCGCCAGACAGGCACACGTTTGTGACGAGAGCGCGCAAGGGCCCCCGCTGCAGGCCGGGCAGCGGCTTGGACTCGGCCGAGACGACGGTGGCGGCAACGCGCCCCTCGGTCTGGTCCTGGACCTCGCGGCACATGGCGCGCAGGTTGTCGACGTTCTGGGCGTGGACGGGCAGCTTGTGGACGGGGGTGCCGTCAGCCGTGGCTTCCGGAAAAGTCCAGCGGGCCTTTGCGCCGGGGCTGGCGTACATGATGTCGTCGACGTCGGGCCCGGGCAGGCTGGAGGCAAAGGGCACGTTGAAGGACAGATTGACCTGGGTGCCCGGGGCGATGACGGGGGGCGCCGAGGTTGCGGTCGACGGGCGCTTGATGGGCGCTGTGACGGGCAGGTCGTGGTTGGATCTGGAGAACGGGAAGCCGGCGGACGGAGCCATTTTTTCCCAGCCGTGGCGAGCCTGGCCCGTGAAGTTTGATATCTTGTGCATAGCGTGGGGAGAGGCGCCCTGGGGAGAGAGTCGGGCGGAGGAGGATGGGAGAAGAGCGAGGGAGACACGAGCGAGGTCGAGGTGGTGCCCAGGACCAGAGGCTGAGTGAGAATGCCGCTAGACCACAGGCGCGACGCACGGGCAGCGGCCGCCGGTGCCAGTGCAGCAGCAGCGAGCGCTCGCCCAGGCCCGACGCCGGCGGAGCGTGTGCATGTTCGTCTGCGTCTGCGTCTGCGTCGCTGGCCGGCCCGCTGCGAGCTGTGCCCGTGCCTGTGTCGTCGTCGTCGCCGTCGTCGCCGTGGGCGATCTGCGCTGAGGCCGCCGGACGTCTGTGGCGCCCGCTGAGGAGACGCCCCAAAGCGGCCTAACCCCATGGCGCGTCGATGACATGCGCTCAACACTCGGGGGACATTCCTGGCGACGTTTCACCTGCAAACGTCGATGCGACAAAGCCTGCCCGTTTCCCTCCCGCCCGTCTCACGTCGGCGCCCCGGGCCCTCTGCTCCCCCTCCCGAAAGCGGCCAGAAACGCTGACCTGTCCACGCCGTGCCGTAAGCGAGCGCTCCCGATAAGCGCTGCGCACACGGCACTTGGTTCTTCGCTGCCACCCGTACCACCGCGCGCAGAGACAAGTCCCCGGCTGTCTCTCCCCACGTCACCTCATCGTCGCTGCCCGTCTCCTCGCTCGTGAGCTTCCAATTGATGATGATGACGACTCTCTGCAGCTAGCCCTTAGCCCAACGTCCACCATCTAAACCCGCTCCTCTGTTTGGCCCGACCGCAACACGCCGAGCACACACACCGGTCCTAATTTTATCGATATCTCTCCGGTTGCCGGTTTTCCCACATGTCCGCCAGGTTGGAACTTGCACCCCCTCCCTACCCTTCGGTTGGCCATGGTGCAACGCGCTAGCCGTAGATCCACCGAGATTACGACATCACCAACTGCCTGCTATCAAACCACACCACCATATCTTCGTATTCCTTGCTACTTGTATGCACGCTATCAAATCACCTACTCGCTTTGGCCTTCGGTTGTTTTGCGCTTTCAGCACCTATCCAGAATTGAACCATCGTGAACGAGACCTATCCAACAGTCCTTGACCTCTCAATCAAACCTGCAATGCCCGTAAATACAGAATACAGTCCAACAACAGCACCCCACAGTGTATGCTATAGTTTAAAAATGACGACTTTGCCATTGCTGCTCTGCTGCAATGTTTCTACCGCCAGCCAACGTGTCGTGCCGTTACGAAGCGCCCCTCTGTTTGGCCTCTCTCCCATGTTGCCAAATGCTTAATAGCGATAAGTCGGTCGTCGAGGAGCTTCCGTTGCGTAGCGTTCTTGCACCATCTCAGCGGGCCGCTCCAGACCACCTTCGTCCACATAACGCCTCTGTGGCGTCGCAAATGCAAATCGGCGGTCATCATTGGGTTCATGGTGAACAACGCTCACTTCACGCAAGCGTGGTGCGGCTACGCGGATGTGACCGGGTTGAATGCTCTCGTGACGAACGTACCCTTCTGGAACCTCGCGACGGATAATTTCAGGCCGAACACTGTAAGCCCGACTCGGTAAATACTCGTGTGGAGGGCCCATTGCTTCGTACTGGGCCATCGGTCGCCGTTCCATCACCTCATGTGGTCGATACTCTACTTCCAAGGGACGATGTGAAGCTTCTCGCCGATACGCACGCGAATCAATCAGGTCGGCTTCCGAAGCTTCCACATACCGCCGGGGTGGTGGGGGCATCCTCTGAACATCATCTTCCTCGTACAAATCCGCACGCGCAGGTGCCCGTAGCGTTGGCTCTCGAGTCACCGCACGCTCGTAGTACGGATCAACCTCAATTCTTCTAGCGGGTGGAGCAACCGAGTCCCTGGCATCCACTGGAGCCGCGTAGTATTTGTTTCCATACTGATCCACGACAATGCGGCGGGGAGGAGGTGCCATAGCCATTAGATCGGCCGTAGGCGATTGAGCTCGTGCCATATAGTCAGCCTCTTTAGCATGGTCAGGTACATATCTAGATGTCGCTGACGGTCGGACCGATGTTTCTCGGTAGACGGGTTGCTCAATAGGACGCTCGGTAAAGACATGAGATGCTGCGCGACTGTGTCGAGGCGAAGGCACGGTATACAGATCGTTATTGCTAGGTGAATACGGTCGTCGAGCATATTGGACGCTTGCCACACGACGTAAGTCCTGATCATCCCGATCTAACCGACGCTGGGGTAGACGTGCAATACTTGGAGACAACGGTTCATCGTACTGTCTTGGTGGTCGAGCAGAAGGCTCCGGGTCACGAAAATAGATGGGTTGCACCCTGTCCACAACCTCCACATCATTAGGGAGAGGTTGTAATGCTCGTCGCTTGCTCGATGGTGGATCCGAAAATGGCACGAACGGGGGAGGTGACTGCGGCTCTTCTTTGATGTACGGTTCTGGTGACTGTACAGTACGCTTATTGTTATTGTTGTTATTCTTTTTCCACTCCCGCTTCCGCTTGCGACTATTTTGGATGGGTGGCACTGGGCCAGTGGGGCTTTGGCGTCGAGATGATCTGAACGAATATCAGCACTTGGTTGTTTCCAGAGCGAGATAGTTCATTGACATGTAAATTTCAAGGCTCGTATTTCGGTGGTTTGCTTGTGAGTGTGAAACATCTTCATCACGCGCTGTGCGGCAAGACTTCAATATGCATGGATATTGATGGGAATGAAAGAGGGGTAAAAAGAAACGCATTGCTATCGTACCCGTTCACGCCGCCATTATTGTAACGTCCATTCTGCCTTCTAGGCTCACTAGGACCTGCATCGGCTGGTGGAGGTGAGTAGTCGGACTCATCTAGATCTTCGTGTACTCCAGCAACGTCAGGCTCATAGATTTCTAGAATGTCATCGCCAGGTTCGTAAGGCTCGTCATCAAGATCGATCACTGGAGCACCGGCTGGGCCTAATTGAGAAGGCTTGGCCACCTGTTGCGCCTCGTTGGCGGCATGTTTGCCCTGTTGTGTGAGTGATCCTGTGACATCAGTACTGGAGTTGTGATTAACATCAACCTCGTCCGACGACCAACTATCGGCTTTGCTAGAGTAGTACGAGTTGTCGAAAGACTCTCCGCCATCGCTATCGGCAGCAGGAGGTCGCAGGCCGGAGATGGGCTTTACCAGTCTGTGGGCCTGAGCAAGCAGGTCGTCCACATCCAGCACCTCTCGCTCGTCGTCGTTTGCACGACCACGCTTATCCAACTGGTCCTTCAATGCCCGCTCAAGCTGCTGTCGCTTGAGTTGTAGTTCAGCCCTGATGAGATGATCAGACTTGGTGAGCAATACTGGGTCGATGCCAGACGATGCAGACTTGGCCAGGAAGGGCCGCGACGCGTGTGCGACGGGCAAGGCAAAATCGTTTGGTGTGGAGTTTTCGAGGCGCGGCGGGTACAGCTGCTGATTAAGGGCGCCGTTGGGTGTCCCGTTAATCGTAGGTCTGGCAGCCAGTGTGGTTTGCGACGGACGCGGTACGACCTGTTCTATTACTTTGGGTGGGAGACGAATGCGCGGGTGTTTGCCCGCGAAAACTTCATCGCGAATATGCAGCAACTTGTTGAGGAACTCGGCCTCGCGCCGATCCTCAGCGGGTACCACGCTGGTCCCGTTTGCCAGCGGAGGTGCTGCGCTTGTCGACATGGCTGCGTGGCAGCCGAATGTTTGCTCTACTCAGCACGCGCTCAAACCAAGCTACAGAGACTGGATTGGGTTGATCAGTTAGAGAGCAATCCATATACAAATACAGGAAGGTCCATGATGACGATGCGTCGAGGGGGAGTGAGGAAGGGGTTGGAGAGAATCGAAGCAACGCCCAAACGCGCGCATGGAGAAAGCGGCCATGTGGTGCCAAGCCACCTTTCCATACTGGGATGGTGCCTCTCTTGCCTCCCAGTCATCGATCTACACTGTTGTTCTAGCACCGAGATGAAATTTTCCTCGTACGTCTACATTATTATCTTGTCTTTGATACTGTTCTAGCCGCTCCTGACTTGCGTTACTATCATTCTGAACGGTGACGGGTTTGTATCGAAAAGTCCTGACGTATTCGAGACACTCTTCCACGCCTACACGTTCACTTGTAGGTAAATGATCCGCTCACCGAGACGAGATACTTCTGCATATTGTACGAACCCTAAGAATAATCCAAATTTTTAGATCCAAGTCTAGTTACTGGCCTTCTCTCATCTGCCTCAAAGATGTCGCAATGCGATAAACCAGTCTTTTTCTTCGATATTGACAACTGTGTACGTCTGGACAATTTATCAACTAGTTCTGTACTGATAAACGAAATAGCTCTATCCCAAGAGTAGGATTTGCTGAAAACGCTCAGCTTTGTGTCGATGACTCACTTGTATGCAGGCTATAAAGTACAACACCTGATGTCGGACCTTATAGGTGAATTTTCCCTGTCCCCTTTTTGGTTCTACTCTACGACTTGTTCAAGTTCTTGGCTGCGTCCGAGTTGGGGGGCTTCTGTGCTTTGCTTTCACTAAGCCGCGCTTTGTCTCTTGCAGCACTTCATCAAGGACAAAGCTTACCCGTTACAGATCAATACTTCGAAAATCATCTATCACTATCAAAAGCAGAGGCAAATGATCTACACCTCAAGTATTACCGCGAGTATGGTCTTGCCATCGAAGGTCTTGTCCGCCACCACAAGGTCGACGCTTTGGAGTACAACGCCAAAGTAGATGATGCATTGCCTCTGGAGGATATCATCAAGCCCAATCCGGTATTACGGAAGCTACTTGAAGACATCGACAAGAGCAAGGTCAAAATGTGGTTGTTCACAAATGCGTATGTCACGCACGGTGAAAGAGTGGTGAAGTTGTTGGGTATCGATGATCTGTTCGAAGGCATCACTTATTGCGACTATGGGTCTGAAAAATTCTACTGTAAACCGCACACGGAGATGTACGAAAAAGCGATGGACCAAGCAGGAGTGAAGTCTAACGAGAACTGCTATTTCGTCGGCATGTACTTCCCATACTTCACTGTATAACAGTACTAACTTGTCTTAGACGACTCATATATTAACACAAGAGCCGCACAAGAACGAGGTTGGCACACAGCACATCTTCTAGATCCAGAGGACCCTGAACCATCCGTGCGTGCTGCGAAACACCAGATCAGGAGCCTCGAGGAGCTGCCGAGCATCTTTCCCCATCTTTTTAAGAGCAAAACACTTGCGAACTGAACTATATAGACAACCTCGGGTATCTTCAAATTCAGTTTGGCAGACCAAGCCGCATATAGAAGACGAGGAGCGTGCTCGCATGTGTGCGTTTACCTCTTATCATACATGATCGAGCTATGAGGCAACAGAAGGCACTCTTGTCTTTTGAATATGATGCTGATCCTAACTACAACCTTTTCAACTTATCCTCTCGAATGATTGCCCAATGGCGAAGCTATGGCTTCGACCCCACAATTCTTGGCGTTGGGCTTTATCGATAAGTGTGTGGCCATCCCCAGCCTGCGATAACCGTTCACCATATCCAAAGGGCTTGCGTAAACTCATGACTTAGTAAGCTTCTTTGCCCCTTCCAAATGATGTCTTCTTCGACGCCCACATACTTTCAAACTATGTCACCTGCACCTTCCAACACTCCCCCTGCTCCGCAATCGTCGGCCGTCCCTCCGTCCAACAACAGGCCGAATCTTGCTGAACGTAATAAGACAACGCAAGACACCACTTCTACCAGAAAAGTGAAACCAGCCCGGAAACCTCTTCTCCGCCTGGAGCTCCGTGATCTCTCCGACGACGGCACGCGGGCATTCCTCCGCCTTCTACACGCCTCCACTACGCTTGAAGATGCTGTCGACACAGTACTCGAGCACCTATACACCGACCTAGGAACGCACTGTATACCACCAACGCGTTCAATTACCCTAATATTACGCTCCATGTCCGGCGTCGCCTACACTACAGGCTGCGAAATTGACGATGATCACAAGGAGATTCACCTTAGCACCGATTATATCAACAATGTGCCCGATACGAGAAAGAAGGAGGAGATACAAGGCGTCATTGTACACGAGATGGTTCACTGCTGGCAACACAACGCGCTAGGTACAGCTCCAGGCGGTTTGATCGAAGGAATAGCAGATTGGGTGCGCCTCAAAGCTGGATTCGCGCCTCCCCATTGGAGGAGAAGCGCTGATAGCGACTGGGACGCTGGTTATGAACGCACGGGCTTCTTCCTAGAATGGCTCGAATCTACGCATGGTATGGATGTTGTGCGCAGAATCAATGAAGAATTGAGAGGCTGCAAGTACGAGCCCAATGAATTTTGGCATAAGTGCTGTGGCAGGAGTGTCGGTCACTTGTGGGAGGAGTATAAATCTAGCCTCGGTGCCGTAGATTCGAAGCGGCTCAATCCTGAGTCCACTTAGGGTTGTGGGAAGTAAGAGGCACCGCATGGGCGAGCCTATTTACTCTGAAATACATGTCCGTGGTAGTCCTCAAGGATGTGACAAGGAAGAAACGCCGTGCACCGTATCCTGAAAGTGACAAAGACTAGTCTGCGTCAAGTAGGATCATAATCACTGTGCTCTAGAATTCACTATTAATAAAAAGGAATACCTAAAAGATCAGACCACGCGAGCACATAGTCCTACGTAGCCCATGCGAGTACGCATACTTTAGGTAAGTTTGAGCCGAAGGATTCCCGTTGGTGCCTGCTCGCCGGCCTGTTTGAACCACTGCGTTTATCTACTTCTTGGTCATGGCGCTCATCAACACCTAAAATACCACGGCAGCTTCAGGGGAGTGCTATTGGGCGATAACGCCTCAGTAATCCATCAATCCCTGCGTCAGCTTCGTAAAGAGGATGAAGAATAAGAGCACGACTTTCCGTGACCTTTCGCGCTCCGAACATTCCATTCCTAGCATCTCACGCAACGAAAGGTCAAAGCGCTGTGCGTACGCGCAGGGATCATGCACGAGCAGGCTTGTTAAGAAATTCCCCAGTCTTGAGTTTCCGGGGCGAATACACAGTTCCTATGGTTCACGAATGTCCTCGGCGTTATGGTATAATCTATACGAGCATCAGCGGTCGCTGTACAGACCATGCAACTACCCGTGGTTGAGTCATAGAGCAAACACCATTAGTAAGTTCTGCAACCGTTCATCTGTTTCTACTCATTCAATTATCCAATAGTATACTTACAGGTGTAGGCTATAAGACTGAACATTCCGCATTCAACGATATACCTAATCGTAGGTTTGGGTAATCTCTCCAATAAACGATGGCATCCTCTAAATAACGCGGCCTTGCGAGTACCTAGCACAGATCCACTACGGAAACAACGTGTTAGATAGTAATTATATGCAGGCTTCATGACCGAAGGCGCAAGCTGATCAAGTATTCGTCTCGATATTTAGAAATTAGTCGGCCCAATAAAGTGAAGTTGCTAGTAGGGATCAGGACAAATAAAAGCAGCTGTACGAGGATAGTGTAAAATTGCTAAAGATCAGCAGGTATGATTGCTATCTAATCATTCCAATCACATACCTCTGATCCGTTCAGTTATAATAGGTCTAATCAAGGCTGATCGTAGGATTAATATGCCAAAATCAGGATAAGTGCACAGACTCCATAGCATCAATCCCAGTTGGATCCTTCTTCGTATGCGTGCAGGTACTACGCCAAAAACACCCTTCGCTCGCAAGTCCTTTATGCTGGTCAGGCGTTAGGTCGGCTCACCGAAATCCTCCACGGCACACCCTGCGTACCCAATAAGATATCCGTAAAGGAATTGACTGCTTTGGACCCTGCTCGGCCTTGTCTATATACCCTGACAGTGGACACGGAACCCCCAAGTTCCACGGATACGGTCCGTGGGCGACGCCTCTACGGACCGCTTCCCTTCGTAAGCACTACAACGGAGCTTGGTTCTTGGGCTTCTGCTCCGGGTCCTGCGGAAGCCTGTGTATCCCTACAAGTACCCACCAAATAATCCCGCATTTCTTGGATCCATGTACCGACAGCTTTTCTTCATCCACCGATGAAGGTTCCGACTCTCCAAGTCGATTAGATTGTGGGGGTGATACCATGAGACTTGCTACAGGACTTTCGCACGAAGATCGACTAGGAATGCGCTCGCATACTTACCGAAGGGAAAAAATCCTTTGCCAGGAGACAAGCCCTCAGTATGTTCGTGGAAACATTGTTGTCCGTGTCAAACGTCCAATAATGTAGTAGGGAGCCAACATGGACATGGCCAGGACAACAGTAAGAGGGCAACCCATTCTTCACGCGCAACTCCGACTCCCAACCTAGAGCAAGATCTTAGACTAGAAGAGATGAGGTGAGAAAAGGGTAAGCAGGGTCTGGGGCTTTAGTGCTTGGCTTTGGATAACGCCCGTGAGCGGATATAGACGGCACTGGCGTACTCTACTCTCATCCTGGGTGACAGGGTGTTGAGCGAAAATCATACCGCATAGAGGAAGTTATTCGCAGTGCTACAGGTATCACCCCAGATTTCACCGTCAATGCTTTCTGCCTTGCAGGATCGCTAGCGTTGCTTCTTTCGCATCCGCTTGTGCGTGGCATTTCTGCACGAAGACCAGGTCAACGTGGGATTGTGTGAAGCAATGCTCCCCAGAAACTTGTTGGGCAAGCTTGGAACACAAACGCCTGCAAATACACGATCCACCAAACGTCATTGGTGCCGAGGGCTTACATAAGAGTTCGGAGGCATTGATCCTAGTGTCCTCATGGCCTCGGCTTATACGAAGAAAACTTGTCGAGGTGGACCGCGGCTGCTTTCCGGAGGGCGGTAGCCTTGGGATCGACACAAGCCTTCGGAGGTCTGCAGGGCGGCGTTGCCGACGGTTTCAAGCCGTGTATCCACACCAAAGAACTACTCGGCCTGCATGCACATGTATGGGAGCTTCTAAAGATACACTGCGAACCGGCTCACGGGAACACACATGGCATACGAAGCTATAGATCGCGTTGGGCTTGGACGTTCTAAAATTACCCTTCTCGATAGTCTAGAAAAGTTCCATCTGCCACGCTAGTGTAATCGATAGCAATCCAAGTACATGCGCGCTAGGCCCACTTGGGAATAGCTCAATATTCACCGAGCAAAGACACTCTAGGGCAGCTCCACTCTTAAGACGTTGGACGTCAAGCACATGCCCTGCTCACGACCACCTGGCCATGTCCACAACATGTCGCAGCCCTGCCTGACCAGTCACCAAAATCTCCGTCTGGTCTCTGCCTCGAGTATGCAATGCAGCATGCACTCAAGGCCCGAAGAACCCCCAATACCCATCGTGTAAGCTATCATGAGTCAAGTCAGCCTTAGCACAGCAGACAACGTCTCGCTAGAAGTAGAGTGCATACAGTCCGCTAGGCTCTCACATGGATCTCGTGCGTTCGCGGTTACTAACACCATTTTCGTGCATCAACTACTGCATCAGGTCAAGGGCGACGTATTAGCCGCGCATCAAGCTTTCGTTCCGAATACCCTTTGGAGCAAACATGCGAGCAGAATCCCTGTCCACGGCGAGCCGAAAAGCTACCCATGCACGTGTTGCACATCCCTGCCAACTGCGCTGCGAATCAGGGAATGTGAATGCTTCATGACATGATAGGACGATTCGCTCTTGTGATCTTCTCACGCTTCGTGCGCCCGCCCCGTCGCAGGCCGTTTGGCGGGCGCCATTGGACGCGGGACGGCCATGTGTATCCCGTCCGGCTCGTGGGGCTGCTATTCTGGTCTGTCCGAGTCGACCGAGTCGATCGCCGACTGCTGCCACTTGGGTCGGATTTGCGTCTCCATGGGGTCAACCGGAAGCCACGCCCAAAAAAGCGGTCAAACCTGCTCACTGCGCACGCTGCTCAAGCCCCAGCAGTGGTCGTGCAATGCTCGGCTGGCTGGCTTTGGACGGGCCTGCGCTGCATGCGATGCGCCCTTCCATTCGTTTCTCAACAAGGCAAGTGGAGATACAGCTTGCGCATACGAGGCAGACTCGAGACAAATCGTTGGCAACTGCGTGGTCAACTATGTGCCGGGCAGGAATCGATCCTCCGGAGCAAATAGTCGGTTGAGACTTTAGATACATTAGCTTTGTCCACGACGAAGCTACGTGTGTAGATCGTCAGGTCGCCTCCGTGGGGTTTCTGCCGCATCTCGATCTCGCAGATTGCGACGCATGACAGTTCCACCGCCTTCACGCCCACGTTTACAGAAACGCTTCGGGTGGTGTGAAACAATTGGAACAGTGCTGCATGCCGGGCGTGCTATGCACTGGCGGACAGGTCACCGATATTGTGGTAGCGAGCAGGGCCTGCCCCGGGAGGCGTCCAACTTGAGCTTACCGGTTTCGGTACCTGTCAAACGTAAAAATCGCTGGCAGGCATGGCAAAGTGAAACGCGAATTGATATATGAATTATTGAATTCGACATGCTTCGTGTTTAGCGGAAATGGAATCGAGGTGATTTTCCGTATTCCGACGGATATGGAATCGTCTATTCCACTTACAGTGGGTTTTGTATCGTTTCTCTTGAGCTTCATGCTACACAGCCTCAACGCTAACGAAATCCATCAAAATCTCCATATTAACATTAGTAAGGAGGATCGCGCCGCATCCCGTATCTCATGAATTGAGCCATAGCCTGCGGATCCTGGTATGATGGGGAAGTAGAGGTGCTCGATATTGGCGAACTTGTTGGCCCTCGTGCCACATGTACAGGGTAATTCATCGCTGCGGGGCTAAGCATGGAAGGTGTCGCGGTGTATTGGTCGTAAGGCGAAAGCGTAGTGTTTGCATATGCGTGTGGTGATGCAAATGCCATCATCGGTGACTGCGCCATCGAAGTCGTCGCCCAATCCCACTGCGATCCTTGACTGACATTCAGAGTCAGGGGCTGATGTACTTGAGGATAGTTCGAGGCTGTAGAGGTGATGATGTCGAAGGATTCTTGTGAGGTCCAGCCCGAGTAGGGGCCGTCTGCTGGCCAAGAATGCTGTGTTTCAGGGGTAGAAACTTGGGTGCGGGAAGGTAATAGGTCGTCGTATACACTTGAATTGTAAGACATATCGTCGTCATCTGTGGCTGAGTATGCGTTCGGCTCGGGTGTGCCCGCCGGCTGGGGTAACGTGATACCCTGATTCTGGTAACGGCGGACAAGAACAGTGTAGCTAGAAAGCGTTAGAATATCATATTCGAGATGTTAGGAAACAGCACTCACCGGTTCTTGATGCAGTTCTTGGATCGTCCTTGAAAATGATGGCGCTGAATGTCTTTCCAGTGTCGTCCAAGCCTCTGCACTGCATCGATAAGAACTTTATCCTAGACGCAAGTGTCAGCCGGCTGCGAACTGAAGGCAAACGACTGTCCCGGTATAGTTCACCGGATCCTTACATCTGCATCTCGCCATTCGCTCCGATCAAGATCTGGATCGAGCGACTGCTGCCATCGTTTTGCACATTCTGATCCTCGGTTAGAACATGTTTGGTGCATGAATCATTCCACTCACGGTCTGCACTCCTTGACCCAACTACGTTGGCTACCAACGTCCACCTGGAAACACAGTAAGCGCAAGTCGTGTTGACGGTGCAGCCGTTTTCACCTTTGACCGTATTGCTCAACTCCCCTCGCAAGTTGAACATCTTCGCTCTTGGACCACTGGCCCTTTTTAAGACCTCCAGCGACTGAGTTGTGCCATCTTTTTCTGCAGTCTTTGTTTGTTCTACCTGGAAGTTTCGCTGCGATACGACACCTGGTCCAAATCAGTGCCGAAATTGTGCGGATCTTTGGTGCCACCTACCAGTCTTTGACTTCGCCTTCTACCACTACAGGCATTGGTCAGCTGTGTGGCTCGACATGTGTAACGACGAAATCGACGTTAAATTGGCTCGTTTTGAGGCCTGTTTTCAATGACAGGCCTGGAAACATGGCTGTAGATGGGCGTTGGGCTGTCGGCTTCACGCCGTGCGTGCGCCAGCGCAAATCATGGCCGAGGTTTACGAGAAATTAGTGACGTACTTTGAGCCTCCACTTCCTCCTTTAATCTTTGATCTTCCGCTACGGTCCATTTGCGAGGTAGGCGGCCGCTGGCTTTTGACGAGGAAGACAACATGCCGGAGCTTGAGGATGTTTTCAAGCCGGTGAAGTAGTGGATTGGGGGAGTCGAGCCTCAGACTCTTACAAATGCTGACGCAGGGCCGGAGAGTATCGAGACAGGATGGGAGCGAGCGTGGGTTTGTAACGAGCGTGGGTTGGGTTGGTTATGAAGACAGTGTAGGAGGATGGCAGGTCCAGGAAGGTCGAAGAACTAGGCCGAATGCATACGGGGGTCAGTGGTTGTGTAGGTCGGTCGGAGGCATAGGATGGCACTGATCAAGTGAGCGGCAAGAGTGCCTTGAGCCGAATGTTTCGATTAGCGGGCCATGATTGGGCTCGGCGGCCGCAGAGTCGTCGAGTAGGCGAAGGACTGTGCGCAGTGCATTGAGGCTTTGCACGGAGCGGTAATAGCGGTTGGTAAGGCGAGGACCCTGCAACGCACCCTGGAGGGATCCCCAAGCGGAAAGCCACTGTGCCGTCGACGGTAGGGCTGCATGGCCCGTACACCGCTAGATGTCGGACCATGTTGAGCTTAGCACGGCTCGATACATAATAAGCTTATTGCTCCGTTTCGCCCTCAGCTTCTCGGAAGAGCAGGGATTGGGGATGCCCAACGGCTCCATTGGCTGGTTCCGCCGTGCTGGATGGGTGCAGCGGTGGTTTGGCCCCAGGTTGCGGGAGGTGTCCGCCTAGTCGCGAAGTCAAAACAGACGTCTACACGGTGCGGGCGTTGCTTCAGACGTCTGCTGCTGCCAGCGAAAGTGGCCTTGCTGACCGAGATAGTGCCGGGGCGATGCAACGTGACTATCGACGGGGGGTGAAAATAGATGGCGCCCGTCGTAGCGTTCAGCTCTCCAGTCGATGCCTCGGTTGGACATCCCAATCCGGTGCCATGAAACGCCTGTCAAAGTACCATGTTGCAACGTCATAACGTCCTCCAGCCGCTCCCTGGGGCTGAGGAAAATAAACACATCACGTCGATATATCGTTTTTGCTGGCCGAACGAGCGACACTCATCACGTCGATATATTGTTTTTTTTGTTTTTTTTGCTGACCGAATCGCCACCAAGAGAGGCTGTACAGTTGCAACACACACTACGCTGCGTATACAAGGGGCAAGGTCTGAATCACAGTTTCAATTGTACCGTCTATACAGCTGCCGGTGCCCGACAAGGATATTTGCAGACTGACTTCCACCGCTACAAGACTCGACCGCCATTTTACGCCCATATCGACAGGCTGCTTGTCGCTGTGCAACAAGCCACACCTACCGCAGACCGCTTTCGCGTCAGATGTTCGTCACTCAAGCACCCGGCACCGAATGTTGGAGGTGGAGGCAACTCGGATTTGAGAATATCGTGGCGTCTTGCGGTATACCCAAAAACTGCCGTCATGTGAGTCTATTCTGCACAGCTTTGGGCTTGGCGTTGGTCCATGGCTTGTACGCATGGACAAGTCTGTGAGATAGCCCAGCAAGTAGTCAGTTGGTGCTCATAGCTGCATTGTTGTCAACAGCCCCATGCACAGATTCGATCATTAGAGCAGCTTGGCATATCCAAGGACCCTGTGAGCTGGCAACCATCGTGCGAGGCTGTCATCCGTGCATCGATAGAACGCCAGGTTCAAAGGGCGGGTTTGTAATAAAGAGCTTGACATGCAGTCGGAGGCGGTCGGCTTGGTGCCGTATGATCATGGCGCAAACCAGTCGCCTCACAGAACCCTAGGGTCATTCAAGGTTTTGCGGTCAGTCGTCGTGCCTTCTCTAGCAGGACGGTACTCTCGCGACCAAGCTTCCTCTGTCCGTTCGGGCCGCCGTGCCTTGCCTTGGCCATGGCCTTCCGAAACCGCTCTCTTTCGGCCAGCTTCCTCGCACGCTCTTGGTCGGCCTCTTCGCGTGCTTTCTGCTGAGCAGCCGCCCGCTCTTTTTTCTGTCGGCCAAGCTCTGTCTCCTTCTGAAACGGCTGTGGCCGCGACCGCCTCTTCCTCGATGGACCAGGGACGTCGTCCGGTTCCGGATCGGGGAAGCCTTCCTCGAGCAGCTTCAGGCGGTCAGGATGGGGCTCGAGGGTGGGTTCGGGGACGTCTGGAGCGTGCTCCTCTGCACTGTCGCTGCTGTCGCGATAGTAGGCGGGGTTCTGGGCTGGAGCGTCTTCTCGCGCTTGCAGCTTGGCATATTCCTTCTTGAGCTTTGCTTTGTGGATGAGGCCTTTTTTTATCTTTTGCACTGCGCGGTCACTTTGTCAGCCTTGGTGACGGCACATTGCAGGCAGCGGGTCAGCCAACCTTTGCGCCTGTAGGTGCCGTCGGGGAGGTTGGCAGGCCCGACGGAGAAGCCCTTGGGGTGCTTCTTGGACGGCCTGGCGCGGTCGTGGTCATGGTCGTGGTCGTGGGGGCGCTTCGGGGCCATGGCGAGGAGGCCGTCGTGGGTGTGCAGTGGCAGACGAGACGAGCGAAGTTTCTGTGCCCAGGCGGCGGCGGAGCGGCGGAGCGGCGATGCTTGGCGCGCGGGCGTGGCCCAAGGCCGGCCTACCTTGCGGCGACAGCAGTCTTCTCCATGCTGGACTGCCGTGGCAATCGACTGAGGCCGTCCTGCAGCAGTGCGACCCGGGAGCAGCCCGGCATTGTCGTGGTGCGCTGTCCACTGTCGTCGGCAGTCATCGGCATCGCAGCCAGGAGCTCCGAGCTTCGCCTCTGTCCAGCGTCATACACCGCGCAGAGAACCACGGCGCCCGCGCCCACGCCCACGCCCACGCTCCCCGTCGCGCCTCAGCGTCGGCCACTTCTGCGGCGTCGAGCGTGAAGCTGCTCCGAGCTGCGGGTGGAGCCAGCGCACCACTTATCTGCTTGCCAGCACCTGATCAAAATCCCCGCCAACCCAACCGCCGCCCTCTCCACGCACCCTCGTCCTCCTTCGCCCTCCCTCGTCCTCCTGCCTCCGTGTCCCTCTAGCCCCCGCTCCCATGGTGCCGTGCACAGAAGACGGGCGGAACCATGCCGATATTTCACGAACCCGACGAGCCCCAACCGCAGCATCCTGAAAGAGCGTGGAAACCTGCCAATGGCTGGGAAAGAGCCCGCTTGGATTGCATGAGCCCCGGCCCTTCAGTCCCATCTGTTTCCGGCCCAGATGTCGAAGCTGCCTTTCCGAGCCCCCTCCGGAACCCGCCTCCGCTTGACCGTGTTGACCTGATCGAGCGTTTGAAGAGAGTGAACAGCCCGCCCTGGCAGCACGTGAGTCCTGGCGCATCGAGAGCTCTGGTGCTGGCACAGCTGCTGACTTGGCGCTTCAGGATGGCCCTCGCGACGGTGTTACCGCCTCTCGACCAGCTTCGCAGGACCGACCAAAGACACCGCTACTTTCGCCCTCTCGCTACAAGCCCTCTCGTCCTTGTACCCCCGACCCACTCCGAGACAATGCTTCAGCCGGCCTGGAGATAGAACGTCCACGATCCGCTTTACACTCTGGGGATTTCAGGGAGAAGAAGGTCCATCCGAAGGATGAAGAGAGAGCTTCTGGCATACCTCTGGCTACATCGCCTGTAGTTCCATGGCACCACTCGTTTCCGGCAGCTGCACGGCCTCCAAGCCTGGCTGATTCATCATCAGCCTTTCACGAACCCTCGAGCTACGAGCAGCGCTCTGTCCCCCGAGCGCGAGCAATCTCGCAATCACCCTTTTCATCGTTTGCTTTCTTGCCGCCAACGAGCCCCCTCGTGCAGCAGTCCAACAATACCGATCTCGACTTCTCTTCACGACCTGCTTCAAGACAGTCGTCCAGGAGCCCAGAGCGAACCAATAGACGCCATACGTTCTCTCCGAGATCGTTCAGAGCTTTCAATTCGGGTGAAATGACCGCATCGTCAGCTTTGGGTACTCCAGCAGCTCGTCATATAAAAAAGACGACGGCAGTGCCGTATCAGGCACACCAACCGAGACGCTCACTCACCTCACTTAGCCAATTCCAACCGCATTCGAGTCCTCAGACGCCGTTATCAAGCTCACGCAGGCCATCTTTTTCATCAGAGGCATCGCCATTACATCACGCGCCAATGGTGGGTTCTTATGAAGAGTCGATACTACGTGGAAGAATGTCTACAACGCCATCAAGACCACTAAACTTTATCGCCAAGATTGGTGTCTTGGGAAGGGGTCAATGCAAGTCTAACCTTAAGTGTCCACCCCACGTGGCCGTGGCGTTTCCTGCGGTCTTTTACAGCTACAACACTGGAAACGGACGCATTTCAGACGACTCTCCTAGCCCTTATGTCGGCCTTGTAGACTTGGAAAACTCGATAGTTCCTCCTGACGATGCCACCGAAACGAGCAAACGCAAGCGGCGCCACGCTGTTCCGGATCCAGGTTTCGACGATCTCGACACTCGGTTAACTAATGATGAGGATGTAGAATGCAGAACCAAAAAAGATCTTCGACGAAAAGAAAAGAGGAAAAGGAGATCAACGTCACCCAAAGCTCCGCCAGGGGGCAGCTATCGCATACCTCAGCAAGGCCAGCTTCAAATCGTCATTAAGAACCCCAATAAAACCGCAGTCAAGCTTTTCCTAGTTCCGTACGATCTATCGGACATGGAGCCGGGCCAGAAAACCTTTATTCGTCAACGCAGCTACTCAGCGGGTCCGATCATTGACATGCCACTGTCCTCTCGTAAGAATCTGGGTACCGATCGTCCAGAAGCCTCTTTGAGTAGCTCCGACGATCCCAACGATCGGCCTATTTTACGATATTTGATCCATCTGCACATATGTTGCCCATCCAAGGGTCGCTTTTACCTCTATAAAAGCATCCGCGTCGTATTTGCCAATCGTGTACCAGATGGCAAAGAGAGGCTCCGCAATGAGATTCAGATGCCAGAACCTCGGTACAGCACCTACAAACCAACACGAGACTCACTGGCATCTCAAACGCCTTCGTCTGCAGCCATGCAGCTCACTTCCGAAAAGGCTTTGCGTCGGAGCAGTGCAGGGCTGTCGTTATCCCAACAATCCTACAGTCGGGCAGCTAGCGTTGCTTCAAGACACTGTCCACAGATTCCTCCGCCAGCAGTAAAGTTTACAGGCGGTCCTTCTCCGAGTGTCAATTCTAGATCTCCCCTTCCGGGGATGGGACCGATTCCCTTTAGCTTGGCCCGGATTCCATCCATACCTTCTCGGCCCGTGTCTCGAGATCTTATGGATGTTGATTTGTCGAGCCCCTTTATATCACGGAGCGAATGCGCTTCGCCGACGGTTTCGGGAGCTTCTGCACAAGATTGTGCCCACGACACCACAGCATTCGAGAAGCTGAACAGGGGCGATGTGGGATACGGAGGTAATGCATTCTGCGGTGTCGCAAGCTCACCCGTATCCCCCGGCTCAGGCCTCCTAGCCAGAAGGCTCCGTGGGCTCGATGTCGAGCCAGGTGATGATTTCATTTCATAGACTACCTTACGATACCACCCCTCTCCGTTTGTGTTGGTGCTTATACTTGTCCATGCGTATATAAACTGCTATCTTTCTCACGGTCACAATACCGTTGGTGTTTCTGGGGTTCGGGTCTTCTATGTGCTGTATATTCCCACCAAATCATGCTGGTCTTTTACCCACAATAGAGCTATATATATGACTTTTGAACGTTTCGCATACTAGGGTGAGTCGAGGTATGAGTTATTGATATTTTGGAACCTTTGGCCGGTAAAGCCTGGAACAGTTTCCTGCTTGACAGGGGTCATTTCCTAATGGTGTCACTAGCATCACCCTCAAAAAGAGCAACATTTTCGCCTGATATTTCTGGACAAGCATGGACAGCATGCTCGCATCGCTATGGGCTCTGCTTCAAGTCTGCCTTGGCATTGCTAGTTGGGACGAGGCAGACGAAGAATAGCTATAATATTTCCCAAGTTT
This sequence comes from Paracamarosporium sp. OC-R06-R3, assembly GCA_019828545.1. Lineage (NCBI taxonomy): Eukaryota > Fungi > Ascomycota > Dothideomycetes > Pleosporales > Didymosphaeriaceae > Paracamarosporium > Paracamarosporium sp. OC-R06-R3. Next base: position 984 of record JACVRA010000333.1, on the reverse strand, counting down.
CATCCTTCTTTGCTATCACTTCAGTATGAATCGCTGGAAGAAGATGGTCATGAGCCTTTCAGGGAAGTCCTGCACCTCTGAATGTTGCATCGCCCTCCGGGCGTGGCTGCGGACGAAGAGTTGACGTCAGACGAAGTCACTAACCTAAATGACTTATGTGACCACACCATGCAAGTACACCAGCAATAACGTCCGTGTGCTCTATATTCACCTACGGTGTACTGGGCTCGGTTTGTGATTAATTTAGAATTCAATCGCGTGCATAATGTTCGGCTGAAAGTTCAAGGGCATTCGGCATTTCCTCGTTTGTCGTTGCATGCCGAATCTTGGCAGCTCGTGCACGCCGTCAGCTCATGCACGCTCGGCCCATGCAACACCAAACTTTCAAACCCTTGCATCCCCACCAATATGGATCCAATTGAAGCTGCGCTTACAGCAATCGAATCGCGTGATCCAGGAGAACAACTTGTCTATCAGAAATATGCAGATATCTATGGTGTTGATCGATCTACGTTATCCCGGAGGCATCGAGGCATCACGCGCTCACGTAGAGATGGATACGAAAAACAACGCGCCCTCAGCGATCAAGATGAGGTAGAGCTTCTACAGTACATTAAAACACTCACCGAGCGCGGCCTACCACCTACACGCCAGATGCTACAAAGCTTTGCCTCTACAATAGCTCATAAGGAGGTCTCTATGAGCTGGGTTGATCGATTCACCGCCAAGAATAAAGAATCCTTGATCCCTCGATGGACGACTGGTATCGATCGCAATCGCCATGCAGCTGATTCCTATCATAAATATGACCTCTATTTCAGCCTCCTACGTGATAAAATCGATCAGTATGGGATAGAGGCTCGGCATACATACAATATGGATGAGAAAGGCTTCCTGATTGGTATCCTATCTAGGACAAAGAGGATCTTTGATCGTCCTCTATGGGAGGCACATACGGTACGACAGGCCATACAGGATGGATCC
>JACVRA010000332.1:0-22806 GCA_019828545.1 Paracamarosporium sp. OC-R06-R3 | reverse complement strand
ATAAGGCTAGGACGTAGTAGTATACATAGCTCCCTTAATATAAATCCTTATATATTATATTATATAAAAATACTTAGCTTAAGTATTCTTATATATACCTTTTAGTATAGGTAAGGGAAGCTATATAGTATTAATTTTAAAAGTAAAATATTTACCTTATTATATATAAAGCTTTTTAATAAAAAAGTCTTATTATTTTTTTTATATTATTTATCTTTACTAATAGTCTTTTTTATTAAATTTTATTTATTAAAAGTTATATTCCTCTTACTATTTTTTAAAGAGTTAGGTATAGTTTTAAAAATTATTTACTTTTATACCTTAATAATATATAGTAGTAGCCTTTTATACCTTTATTTTATTAGCTTTCTTTAGCTAGTTATATTAAAGTATACTATTTTAAGTTACTTTTAATATTATATATTACTTTATAGATTATTTCTTTATAAGGTTTAATTTTTAGTTTAAGGTATCTACTACTTTATTAAAAGTTCTTAGTTAATAGTAAATTTTAAAATTAAAGTTTATAAAAAGTTTTATTTATTATATCTATTATTTATTTAATTTTTTAGTTATAGTAAAACTTATTAGATTTTAATAGTTTATTTTTTAAACCTTAATTTAATATAGTATATTTATATATTATACTTTTTATTATTTAAAGGTATTTACTATTATTAGTAGTTTTTTATTATAAACGTTATAATTTAGTTCTACTCTTAAGAACTTATATAAATAGTAGAATACTAGTCTCTATTTTTTATTTTTATATAGTTATAAAAGGATTACTTTTAATATATAGTCTAAAGTATTTATTTTTATATATATTTATTTTTTAGGGTTATATATCTATAGTAATAGGTTTATAAGAAATTTAGCTTTTAGTTTTTTAAATACTTTTTAAGCTTTAAGTTTAAAGCTTTTCTATTAATTCTTTTTTATAAGTTTTATTATTAATGCTATAATTTTAGAGTAGTCTTTAATAAACTTATAATAAAAGTTAGTAAACCTTAAAAAGGATTAAATATTCTTTACTAATTTAAATTTTTATTATTTTTATATAGTAGCTACCTTTTTTAGGTTTATAAATATACCTTTTTTTAAAATTATAAATTTTTAGTATTCTATTTTAATAATATAAAATTTATATTTTTTTAAATAAAGAAATAATTTATACTTCTTTATTTTCTTAAGTACTTTCCTTATATATTATTAATATTTATCTAGAGTTTTTATAGAGTAGATAAGTATATTATTAAAATAGGCTATATAGAATATATTTAAATATTTATATAATACCTTATTAATTAACGTTTAAAATATTATAAGTATATTAATTAACCTAAAGGGTATAACTATATACTTATATAATTTATATTAAGTTTTAAACGTAGTTTTCTATTCTTTACTTTTAGCTATTTATATATAGTAATATTTATTATATATATTAAATTTTATAAACTACTTAACTCCTTTAAGCCTATTTATTAACTTTATAATAAGTAGTAAAGGGTATTAGTTTTTTATTATAGTATTATTTAACTATTTATAATTTATATAAAGTTATAGTTTACTATTCTTTTTTAATACTTAAAGGATTAAAAATATAGCTAGGCTTTTACTTTCTTAAATAAATTATTTACTTAGATTTTTTTATAAATATTCCTATAGTTTTTTTTTTTAATTTATTAATATTAGTCTTAACTATTCTAGTTATAGTTTTATACCTTTTTTTAAAGGTATTCTATAATTTTATTTTTAGTATTTTAGTAAGGCCTTCTTTTTTTTTCCTTAAAAAGTTCTATATACTCCTTATATTCTAGTAGAATATTTTTAGGTATAGGTATTATCTAGAGATTTAATCTTTATACTTATATTATTTTAATATCTTAGGATTTTCTTTATAAAAGTTTTACTATCCTAGCTTTTAAAATTTCTTAAATATTTTTACTTATTTTAGGGAATACTTTTTTATTTTATTTCTTTTAAGGCTATTTTATTTTATTAATTATTAACGTGGCTTATTTAACCGTAATTATTTATTTTTTTTAGTCTATTATTAAGTTATATTACTTAAGTTAATTATATTTTATAATTACTTTTATAGTTTTTATTTATAATATAGTAAACCAGTATTAGCTCTTAAATTTATTAAAATATATTAATAAAGGTAGGGTTTTTAACTATAGATATTTTTTTTTATACTCTTTTAATAGTATTTTATTTACTATCTTTAACCTAACTAGTTAGTCTTTTTTTTAGTAAGGTAGTCTTAGTCTTTTAATTATATTTTTAAAGATTAAGTATTTTATTACTTTTAAGTTAATTAATACTATTACTTAAAATCCTTTAATTATAATAGTCTTAGTTAACTATAAGTTCTTATTTAAGTTTTTTATAGTATATTTTATTATTATTATACTTTTACTAGTCTAGTCTTTAGCCTAGTGGCCTTTTAGTTTTTTTATTATATTCTAGTTAAATATTCTACTTTTCTTTAAAAGGTTATAATATACTTAGTTTTATAGTAGTTTTTAATTTATTTAAGTTATTTTATTTCTTTTACTTCTTTTATACTATGTTTAGTATAGTTTTCTATTAGGTATTTTTATTTATATAAGTCTTAGTATTTTTATTTTAAGGCTTTAGTAGTAGCTACTTTTTTTTTTATTAAATATTTTAAATATTCTTCTTTTTTATAGTCCCTTTAGTCTAGTGCTATATAAACTAGGTTAATCTATAGTAGATACTTTTATAGATTATATATATATAGTATAAAAAGGGTATTATTTTTTAACTTTATTAATTATATTCTTACTATATATTTTTAATTCTAATATAGTAGATACTTTTATATATAATACTTAATTTATCTTAAATATATATACTATTTAGCCTAGTCTTTTAAGTAGTAGATATAATATAATTAAACTTTATATTTATTAATTTATAATCTTTTATAGTCTTTATTACTTAGCGTTTTAATAACTAGCCTTTTTTTTATTTTATAGATATTATATATATTTAAGATATAATTCTACTATTTAATTTTATTATAACTAGATTCTATTTATATTTATTAGACTAGTATAGGTATAGTTTTTTAATATCCTTTAATTTACTTATATATTTTTTAAGGTTTAAGTTTTATAATTTTAATTTTCTTTTAGTATTCTTTTACTATATAATTCTTTTATCTATATACCTAGTAGACTTTTTATAAGATCTATATAGTAATTTTATCTTTTATAATTTCTATTTATATTTTTTATTAGAGATTTTTAGCTATTATAGCTTTTTAACTTATAGATTTCTAAAGTTCTTTAGGCTTAAGTTTATAAAATAGTAGTAGTATTTTTAGCCTTAAGTTTACTATTCTTACTTTTATAATTTTTACTTATTTTTTATTTTTAATTTAGTTTTTTAAATATTCTACCTTAAAGTATTTTTTTTCTTTATATATTAAATATACTTTATTATAGTAGTATTTCTATCTCTTTTTTTATATATTAAAGTCCTATTTACCCTTTTTCTAGGATTTATTTTATCTTTAATCTTGGGCTTTATTTACTATAATAATATTTCTGTTTTTATTTTAATATTTTTACTTCTTTAAAGTATTAGCTTTAGTTATAGTAGTTTTTTATATACCTTCTTATTTCTTCTAGTTTTATTTATATAGATAGTTATTAATTTTAATTAATACCTTAATTAAATTTTTAAAATTTTTAAATTTAATATAGTATATAAGTCCGTCCTTAACTACTTCCTTTAGTTTATTATAATAGACTAACTAAAGTAGGTTATTATTCTATTTAATTTTATTTTATAGTTATTTAAATACTATAGTATATTTTTCTACTAAGATAGTTTACTTTAAGTATTAGATTTATTATTCTACCTATTTTCTTTTATTAACTTTTTTAAATATTACTTTAATCTTTTCTTTATAGGTCTTTTAATTCTTAAAGGTTTTCTATATTTTAAAAAAGTAGTTTTTAAATATATTATCTTCTTTTAATAGTCGTCTACTAAAGGTTATATCTACTTAATAGTATTACTAGTTATATATATATTTATTATTAAGATCTTATTAATATTTATATTAATTTTATAGTTATATATATATAGTTTTATATTTATTAAGAATAGTTTAAGCTTAAATAGTATTTTATTAAATAGCTTAGAAATTTTAAAAGTCTCTTTTTAAGTTTTAAGTTTTAAGTTTTAAGCTTATACTTATACTATTACTTATATTAACTATTCTTTTAGCTATTAGATTATATTGGCCTATTAGGCCATTACTATAGCTATATTTATTATTGGCCTAGAAGTAGAGCTTTCTATAGTAGCCTAAGATATTTATAAGCTTAATAGTATTACTATTATTTTTAACGTTAAATAATTAAAGTATTATAAAGTATACTATATACTTAGTTTAATCTATACTAAGGTAGTAGAGTTTACTTATAGTAAGGCCTATAAGGCTTTAGTAATAAAAAGTAATTTAGTAATAAAGGTATTAAGTTTTAATTAAATATTAAAAATACTTAATAATATATTAAGAGAAGACTAATTATTTTTTATATAAAAGAAGTACTTATAATTTAAATAACTAAGTTAACTATAAAGAATAGAAAAAGTATAGAGATTTTTTTAAATTATATATTAATTATTTTATTTTTTAATTTTATTTTAATTAGTTTTTACTCTTTCTACTTTAAAAGAATACTATTAAGATCTAAGATTTTAATATAAAAGAGAGGACGATTAGTTAAGTAAACTCTTACTATTAAAGGTATATATAGGCTTAACCTATATACTTATATATACTAGTACTTATAGAGGAGTTATATAACTACTTTATAAAGAATACTTTATAAAGAGTACTCTTTAGAGAGTAATTTAAAGAGAGTACTCTTTAAAGAGTAGTCCTACCTTAAGTATATAAGAATAAAAAAATTATCTTTAATTCTTATATTTAATCTATTTACTATAGTAATAACCTATTAATAATTTATTATTTAAATTTCTCTAATAATTCTATTATATTATATACGTAATGTAATATTATTTTATTCTTATACTAAGTACTTTTACTTAAGAATTAACCCTACTTACCCCTTTATATTTAACTAACTTTAGGGCTTTAATATTTTAAATATCCTTAATATAAGTACTAGTAACCTTTTAACTATATTTATTAATACTTTTAAAAGTAATGGTATTACTACTACTAGAGATTATTAAAATCCTATAATTAAACTTAACTTATACTATAGTAACTATAAATATATAAAGATTTAAGTCCTATAACTTAATATATACTTTTATTTCTTAGAATAAAAATAGAAGAATAAGAATAAAACCCTTTTTACTACTACGTATATAAGGGGTAATATACTTAAATAGATTTAACCCTACGTTAACTAGTACCTTACTTAAGATAATAAAACTAATAATATTATTAATTAAATAATTAAGAACTATAACTACTTTTATATAAAGCTTAAAATATACTTTAAAATAATTAATATAACTTAAATTACTAAATAAGCCCTTTAGAGCATTAAATAAATTAAATTAGTAGTTAAATATATAGCTAAATTTAAGAAGAATACTAACTAAACTAAATAGAATTAAATATCCTTAATACTTTACTATTAATAGAGACTTAAAAAGTTTATTAGATAAAAACTTCTATATAGTAGTATAACTATTAATATACTTTAAAAACTTATAAATAAATCTATTAAAATTAATTTAAAATAGTATAATTTAGAATAGAACTTATACTATAATCTAAAGGAAATAAAATATAAAAAATTAATATTTAAAAAAAATTATTAAATCTTATAACTACTACCCTATACTTTAAAGACTAACTATAGATATTAACTTATAAAAGAAATCTACTATAGTCAACTTAACGTTTTAATAAAAGAAAGAGGAAGGAACCTATAAACTATTAAAAAATTATTTAATTAAGTTATAAAACTTAATAATATTACTTTAGTACTTAAAAATAAATATAATAAGAGTACATCTATACAAAGGACTATTATAAAATAAGAAACTTATACTTATTTTATATATTATAAGTTAAGATATATATCTAGGAACTATAAATTAAAAAATAAGATTATTAAATAGTTAAATATATTAACCTCTTTTAAACTAACTATAGAATAGGAACTAAAAAAAGAATAGAAAGTTATCTTAACTAAAGAATAAATATAAAAATTAAATAAAATTATAATACTTTTATTAATAAGTTAAGAATAGTATAGTATAAATAACCTTATAGATAAATATTAAAAAGAAAATAAGAAAAATATTCTATCTAAGGCATCTATACCCTATCTAAATATAAAAGGAAAGGAAAGTACTTTAATAATTAATATATAAGATTACCTTAAGAAACCTTAATAATTATAAGATAGAAATATATTTATAAAAAGTATCTTATACCTAAATAATACCTATTAAAAGTAGAGAATAATATATACCTTACTAGTTAACTAAACTTAAGTTAATATATATTATAATAATAATAAGAACGTAAAAGTAATATATTAGAATAAAAAACCCTTCTATTAATAATAATATAACCTAGACTACTAAAATCTTATATACTTAAAACTATATATAAAATACTATAAATATAATATATATATAATATACTATTAAGAAAAGGAAGAATTAAATTTTAAATTATAATATTTATTTAAATATTATTAAACTTAGTTTAATTACTCTATGTATTAGTATAGGTAGTTAAAAGGTCTATACTANNTAGCCTATAGGCCTAGTATAAAAGGATACTAAAAAGTTATTAAATCTACTAAAAGCCCCCTATTCTATATATACTCTCCTTCTACTAGCTATTTACGTTAAAGTAGCCTTAAAGGTTTAGAAGAAGGATTCGTTTATTAATCTAATCTAGAATTATCTAATCCTAATCTAGCTAGGATCTTGGTATAGTAAGATCTTAACCTAATTTATATTAAAGGTATAACGGTGTTGTCTTTTAGTCTTTTTAATAAGGGTTTAATTTAAATTAAAGTTAGCATAGTGCTTTTTATAGCCCTTATCTTTAATATATTTAAAATTAGTAAGGCTTATTTACTCCGTATACCTTATTATACTCTATTATAACCTATAATAAGTATTTATAAAATAAATAAGAAGTAATGTTTTTTTTAAACCTTACTAATAAATAAATCCTTATAGTAAAGTTAATTATTAATAATTTATATATTTAAAAATTATAGTATACCTATTTAAATCCGGAATACTAATGGCATTTAAAAGAAAAAAGGAAGTATAAATTTAAAAAAAAAAGACATTAGTATTAAAGGTAAAAGGTAAAAAGTAACCCTTACCTTATATTAAAACTATATAAAGAAATGTCTTTTTTAAATCTAGACTTTAATAAAAAGAAGTCTTTATTAAGCTAAATAAAATATTAACTATAATAATATAAATTAAGCTACTAGTATAGCTTAAAAAAATATAAATAAAAGCTCTTATAAACTTAAAAATAGAAAAAAACTTTATATTATATTAAATAGTAAGGAAAGTAAAACTTATTATATTAAATAAAAAAAACTTTTATATACTTTATATTATAAATAGAACCCTAATGCCCAAGACGCCTTATATTACTTAAGAGGTTAAAACAATAATAATTATTTAAGGATATATAAAAGAAATTATTTTAAATATATTAAAAGAATTATAATATAAAGTTATATTAAAACTACCTTAACTATAAAAATATAATTTAAATATTAATTAGGCCAAGAAAAAGATATTCTTTAAATGCTATAAATGTATATTATAAGTAATACCTATATATTCTAAGAAGAGAATAATAGATAAGAAAGTTATTAATAATATAATACTATAACTTAATATAGTTAAAAAACTAAATAAATCTTTAATAAATATTAATAGAAACTACTAAGTTATAAAGTATAAAAAAATAAATAATAGTATACTTTATAAGATACTTAAGTAATACTATAAGTATTAAGTTATAGGTAGTAGTAATATAGACTTAACTTAAGAAAATTAATAATAGATTATAGAATAAATAAATTACTAGTTAACTATTTTTATTAGCTTTAGTATAATATAACCCCTTATTACTTAATGTATCCTATTAGGGCCTAATAGGCTTTAATATTTTATATAGGGTAAAAATAGGTACTCTTTACCTACCTATATAATATTATCCCCCTCTAATGGGTAGACTTGCCCTAAGACTACTTAAGTATATATATCCTACTATAATATTAAGTACTTAGGAATATTAAGTTTTAATAAGTCTAGGTTAGGCCTAGTTAAACTAAATATAACCCTCGTTTAACTTATATTAGTACCTCTTACCTAGGGTTAGTTATATATTAGGCTAGTCTAATATATAACTAATACTATTTAGTATTAGTATATATAGGCCTAGTACTAATATATATAGGCCCTAGTCTATATTTTAAGTACTTTATACCTAACTTTCTTATTCTCTTTAGGTCTCTTTAATTAGGTAACTTAGTAAGTAGTATAGTTAATTAACTATTATATATTAGTATATATTAACTTCTTAGTATAAAGACTTTACTTCTTTAGACTTTTATACTACTAACTCTTTATCTTGGCTATTATATATTTACTTTTATTAATATAAGTATCCTTGGAGCTATATAGGCCTATAGGAACTTAATTAGTATTAATAGTTATAAGTAGTAATAACTTCTTTCTATTAGTTTACTATTGGCTTTATTTAACTCTATTAGTCTCTATTAGTCTTTAATTGGCAATGTTAATCCTTGCCTAGTATAATATATATTACGTAAATAATAAGTTAGTTACTTTTAACTTATATTATATTAAATATATTTTAGCTATATTTAAGGATAAGTTAAAGGTTGGCTATTATAAGTTTTTAATTAAAGGTATTAACTAAATTCCTTTCTAGGTTTCTAATAAGGTAGGCAATAAGATCTACCTATAATATTACTAATATTAGATAACTAAAAAGGCCTACTATATAGTAAGTATCCCCTTATAGAGAGTATATATTTAAAGGTAGTTATTTAGCCTTATCTAGTACTACTAGACTCTATTAGGTCTTAATATACTCTAGTTTTCTCTAAAAGATATTTAATATCTTTAAAATATTAGTAGTACTATCTATAATATTATAACTTTTATTTCTAAGCCTACCTTAAAAAATAAGACTATAGTAGAGTATAAGATATATAAAAGTTAAACTAGCTATACTTAAACCCTTTTAGATAACTTAAGAACTAATAAGTCTTATTAAAAGGTATTAAATATTATTTTATATATTAATAAGCTTTTTATTAACTTAGTAGGTATTCTTAAGAAGAAGGTTTATTAAGCTACTTATAAAGATAGCTATAGTAAGTATTATTAGTTATATAATAGTTAGTTAAACTTTTATACTTATTATACTTAATCTAGTATAGTAGAGTGCTCCCATAAGTATAGCAATAATAAATAGTAGTATATAAAGATAATTTAAGACTAATATACTACTCTAGATTTAAATATATTACCTTAAAAGGTAAGAAGGCCTAAATTAGCCTATAGGGGTTAACTAAGGCCTAATAGGTACTAACTAGTATAGATATTTAATCTTAAGTGCTAAAATAAATTAATTAACTTTAAAAAGGAGAGCTATATTAGGCCTAGTTTTATTATAATCTCTATTAATACTTTAGTTTAGTTTACCTATACTTAAGAGGAACTTTATATTTAAGGTTAAAAGAATAAGTTTTATAATACTTTAATAACTATACCTACTAAGAATCTTATAGTAGAACCTTAGGAAAATAGAAAGAATAATACCTATAAAATAGTTACTAATTAACTTCTAAAGGAGTTAAACTAGTATATTAAAGTCTATTATAATATATAATATATTATACCCTTTATATAGATCCTAAAGGAGTAGATTTATAACTATAAAAGTTAAAAGACTACCTAGAATACTCTTGGTAAGATATAGTAGATAAGTATTTTTTAGATGCCCCTAAAGGCCCTTTAATACTATCTAACACTAATAGGCGTTAATAGGCCCTATTAACTATATTTTTAGTAGGATTTAGTTATAGAGGGAGATTTTTTAGCGTTTTATAATTTTTAAAATTAGTTATAATACTCCTAGGTAATATCCTACTCTTATTAAGTATTCTAGATATTTCTTTTGGCTATTAGCTTTTAATAGAGGCTATTAAGTGCTGTTTAACTTTAATAAAACTAAATAGATACTACCCTATATAAACTCTTTACTAAATAGACTCTATTCTATAGATATTTCTTTCTTCTTTAGTAGTTAATTTTAATTTTTAACTTAAGAAATTTTATTAGCCTATTCCCTACTAAAATACTTTACTTTTTAAAGTTAACCTTTACTAAACTCCCTATAGGAAATACGTAAAGAAATATAGAATAAAAGAGTAAATAACTATATTTAATAGGTCTTAATAAATCTTAAAAAACTTAAGTATTAGATTTCTAGATTTATTATAGTCTAATAAGTCTTAGTAAGCCTTAGTAATCCCTAGTAGTTAATTTTAGGTATTAAAATTTACCTCTTTCTTCTTTAAAAGTTATCTATAGCCTCTATACTTTTATATAGAGATTTTAATAGTTAATCTTTTAAAAGATATCTTTAATTTTTTTTAATACTTTTTTAAAGTATTACTACTAATAGATATCTCTATCTCTTATAAGTTCTTACTAATGTTATAGCTAGTCTATTTAATAAGGTATTTCTATTTTCTAAAGTTTTTTTATTACCTATTAACTATAAAGTTTATTTCGTATACATTGTTACCTAACTAACGTAGAGTGTTAGTAATAGGCTTCTATAAGTATAAAAGGAACTTATAAAGTTTATATAATTTTAATAAGGAGGGGTAGAATATTAGATATACTTTACTTAACTTAAGTAAATTTACTTTATAAGCTATTAGTAGTAAATTAATACATTCTTTAATTATACCTAGTTTTAAGAATTTCTAATTAAGCTTTTTACTTAGTTTTATAGACTTTATATACTAGTTTAATACTTATACCTTATCTTTTACTTTAAGTTTAAGAGGTAATTTTTTTTTACTTATAATACTTTTTTAATACTTTTATATTACTTTAAGTTTCTTACGTACTTATGCTTTAATTTTTAGTAGTTTTTTAGTTATTTAAAAACCTTTAGGGCTCTCTTTATCTCTTAAGGACTAATAGGGCCAATTAAGCTCCGTTAAATTATAGCTAAAGTAAACTTAGTAAAGAGTATAGCTAGTTAATAAGTATTAACTATTATTATAGGTAAACTTTACTAAGGATATCTATAAGGCCTAATTATCTTATTTAAGGAAATAAAAGATTTAAAGATACTATTTTAAAGTTTAATTTTAATACTTAGTCTATTTATCTATCTAAGGGTAGAAAGTAGATATTAAAATATACTATAAGTTTAAGTAGTAGTAAAATATATCCTAATAATAAAATTTTATTATTAGGTTTTTATTTAATAGTACCGTTTTTAGGTTACTATATAAGTAAATTACTTCTTAAATTTATACCTAAACTAGGTTAATGCTGTCTTAATTTATTTATATAGGTATATAATAGGCCATTTTTAAAAAATAGTCTACTATAACTAGGATTACGTCGTATATTATTCCCGTAAATTAGCTTAGAGGTAGATTAGTAATAAAATCTATTATTATATACTATTAGGGCCTATTAGGGATAGATAGTATTTAAAGAAGGCTATATAGCTTATATTTTTTTATAATTACCCTTTAATAGCGTTTATAGTTATAAATATAATTTAATATATCTTTAGTTATTCTAGTCTAATAATAACGTTATTAAACCTACTTAAAAATTTAAGTAATACTAAAGTATTCTAAGAAAGGGCTATTATAATAGCTTTTAATTATATTTAGGTATTCTTAAATTATCTTAATCTACTTAGATTTTATTAGTTTTAAATAGAGGATGTTAGGACTACTTAGTACTAGATTATTAATATTATCCCTTAATAAGTTTAAACTTTTAAGTTTTAGTTTTTTTTAATTTTTTAAGAACTAAGATTCTACTATCTCCCTATTCTTCCTTTTAAAGTTATAAATTTAGTTCTTTAGGGCCTAATCTTACTTCTTTATACTACTTAATTTAGTAGTAACTATAAATATAAGAGTCTTATTACCTTCCTACTAAGATAATATTTTAGCTAGGAGTTATATAAAAGCTTTATTACTTTTCTACTTAAGCTTATTAACTATAAGTATATAGTTTAGGTATTAAGACAATTCGTCTACTAGATTTATAAATCCTATATAATAAGTTATTACAAAATTATACTTAGATAAGGTTAAGTAAGATTAAATATAACGTCTTATAAGTATCTTTATCTTTATAAACTATTATAGGTTATTATAGTCTATTAAGACCTTAAAACATTGTTCTTATAAATACTAGTGCTAGTATTTAATACCTTTAATAATAGTAAGTAGCTTTTTATTATATATATTATAATAATACTAAGTAGCGTTTAATTTTTTTAAAAAGAAATTAATAGACTACTATATTACCTATCCATTCCTATTAGGGATTAATTAACTATAAATGGCGTTAATTACCCCTTTAAAAGTATTAATTTCTAAATATATCTTTCTACTACTTTTATAGTAAGTAAGTATTAGTATATTAAAAAACGCGTCCTTAAGGTCTTAAAAAGCTTAGTAACCCTTTAGCCTTAATTCTAAGTAAATACTTTCCTCTCTTTTTATAGCTAGCCTTTAATAGATGCTATTTAAACCTTTCTTTATTAAACTAGTAAGAGGAAGTACTATTTAAAAGAAATTAGTAATAAATCTATAATAGTAGTTTATAAATTTAATAAATACTTTTATATTATATATATAAGTTAGTATAGGCTATAATTAAATTACTTTAACTTAATTTAAATTAATAGTTAACCCTTTAACTATAATAATAAAACTTAAGTACTCTATAGTATTAATATACTATTTATATTTCTTTATATTAATAAATAGCTTTACTTTTTATAACTATTATAAGACTTCTTAGATATAATATACGTAGTCCTCCTCTATATTTAAAAAGATTAAAATATTATTTAGGTATATAATATAGCTAACGTTAATTAATTTAGTTAATACTTAAGTAATAAGGCCCTAAAACTAGGCTAACGCGTTAGTAAGTCTAAAGAGTATTACTAAATATTTAAAATGGCTATAATAGATTCTAAATACTATTTTCTATTTATTACCTTTTACTATTTATACTTAGTAATAGGCCTTTTTTAGGTCGATCTTAGTAAAGACTTTAGCCTATTTAAGTTAATTTAATAATTCTATAATTAATAGGAGAGATCTATAGTTCTTAATTATAATTTTATTAAGTCCTTAATAATTTATATAAAGTTTAAGACTACTATCTTTTTTCTTTATAAAGAGGATTAGTACCCCTACTAGAAATTTTAAGTAATAAATTTAACCTTTTATAAAGTATTTCTTAATATACTTTTAAAGAGTCTCTAATTTAGAAACTATAAGGTTATATATAGGGAAATATAGTAGTTACTAGTCTAACTTAAGCTCTATATATAAATTATTTTTATTATAATTTAATATAGCTTTATAGTCCTTATTAGAGCTAAGATTTTTAAATTTAAAGTAAATATCTAGTATTAGTCCCTCTTTAGGGCTAATAGGTCTATTTAGTACTAAGTTGTCTATACTTAATACTATATAAGTATAAATAGCTGTATATAAGTTTTAAAGTATATAATTAAACTCCTCTATACCTTTAATAATAATTTTCTTAAAGGAGAGATATAATTCCTTAATCTTCTTTTAAAAAAGAATTTAATAACTTATAATATTTACCTTTAGGTTTGTCTAGTTAAACTATAGTAAACTTAAGAATATATTATACCTTAAAAGGTCTACTACTATAAATAGTAATATTTAAATCTATTTTTGTCTTTAAGAGTTTATAAGCTTTATATTAAGGACTATAGTACTATATATTACTATTTAAAACCTATTTACTATTTTTATAAGTAGATTATTTAAAGGCGTTACGTCTACCTCTAACTATTTAGCCTTTACTAAAGAGAGGAGGTTTAGGATAGACGTAAAGTCTACTAAGGCTTTTATAAACTCTTATTTAACTTTAGCCCTAAAAGTAAGTATTCCTTTTAGCTACTTATATAGCCAGTTAAATAATAAGCCTATTTTATAAACTTTTAAAACTTAGTTAATATAGTTTATAATTAAATTAATATAGGTAAATAGGGCTACTATAAGTTCTTTTACTACTTATTTTTTTTTAATAGGTATAACTTTTCTTTATTTACCTTAATATCTTATAACCTAGGGGTGGCTACCTTATTAAGAGTAAAGTAGTTTAGATAGATATATCTTACTTTATTATAATAATAGTATATTAACGTATTATTAAGCTTAATAGATTTTAATAATACTATTCTACTTCTTTTTAAACTATTACCCTACTTATTAGTCTTCTTTATTTACTTTTAGGGTTTATTATTCCCCCTAGTTTTTAACTTCTACTATTAGTTCTTAGGTAGTTATCTTTAGACTAGAGAAATAGCCCTTATTATAAATAATTTTTTTATTCTAAAAATAATTAAAGCCTAAAGCTTAATGTTTAATATTATTATTTTAAGTTCTAGTAAAATTATTTATAGGCGTTGTTAGATATATAAAGAGAGGTATTTAATAAATTTTAACTTTTAATATTTAACATTAGTAACCTTTAACTCCTTCTAATAGCTTTAAAGATAGTTTAATAGATCTAAAGGGGCCTAGTCTAACCTTTATTAATATTATTTTAATTAATTATATACTAATTAATGTTATTCTTTAGGGAATTTTAATACTTAAAGTATCTTTCCCTTTAGTACCTTCTATATTTCCTTCTAGAATAAATCTATTAATAATTAGGACTAGACCTTAGTCTTTTAAATTATATAAAGGACGTTAAAGATAAACTATAAGGCATAATTAACCTTTATTTATTTATTAATAAAATACGTTTTTAAGACTTAAAAGTAAAGTTTATAATTATTCTTCTACTAGTTAAAGTTATAATAATTCTTTTATATATACTTATAAGGCTACTTTTATATTAGTAGCTATAGAGAGGGAGTCTTTATAACTCCTTACTATTATATAGTATCTTATATAAACTTAAAGAGTATATTAGTATTATCTAACTTATAGTATTATTAAATATTATTTATATACTATAGTTCTATAGTATTTTTTTTATCTCTTAGCTATTTAAGGGCTATATTTAAGTTACTAAACATACCGTTGTCTATTATATCCTAATTAATTATAGTTATTATTAGTTAGTCCTCTCTTAGGCTGTTAGGCGCCGGTAGGCATTAACTAGCATAGGTTATTATTAATTAATAAAAAAGAGGAGGAGTTATTAAAAATAAAGTTAATTATATATCTTTACTTATTAAATTAGTATTATTTACTAAGACTATAATATAAGAGTCTTAGACGGCCTAGCTACTTCTAGATTTAACCTATTTAGAGTTTATAAAGGTAAGTTAGTCTAGACTACTTACGTAAAAGTAAAAGTAATTTAAATATTAGGTTATAGGTAGTAGTAATGTAGACTTAACTTAGGGGAATTAATAATAAATTATAGGATAGATAAATTACTAGCTAACTATTTTTATTAACTCTAGTATAATATAACCCCTTATTACCTAATATATCCCGTTAGGACCTAACAGGCCTTAATATCCCGTATAGGGTAAAAACAGGTACTCTTTACCTGCCTATATAATAATAAGTAGAAATATATATTTAAAAAAAGAGAAGGAATATATAATCTTCTAGAATACTAGTTATAAAACTATATAATTAACTTAGAAAAAGAAAAAACCCTACTTTTTAAACTACTATACGTAAAGTTAGGAAAGGAACTTAAGTAAAAAAAAAAATTTATTAAAATAAATTTATAAAAAGAATATATTAGAATATTAAAATTAAAAGTAGTAAATCTATTTATATTTATACTTAAAAAGAATAGATAACTAAGACTATATATAAACTATTAACGTCTTAATAATATAATAATTAAAAACTAATATCTATTACTTAATATAGTTAAGTTAAGAAATAGACTTACTACTATTAAGATTTTTATAATAATAGACTTATAAGATAAATACTACCTTATTAAAATAAAAAAAGAAGAAGAATAAAAAATAATATTTTAAATAAAATATAAATTATTTAAGTATATAATAATATTCTTTAAACTTATAAATATACTAACTATCTTTTAAGCACTTATTAATAGTATACTATAGGAATATTTAAATATATTTATTATTATATATATAAATAATATACTTATTTATTTTAATAATAAATTTAACTACGTTACCTACGTATAAAAGGTACTTAAGGCACTAAATAATATATATTTAAAGATTAAGCTAAAGAAATATTAATTTAATATTAAATAACTTAAATTCCTAGGATATATAATAACAACAGAAGGAATTAAGATAGTACTTAGTAAGGTTAAATATATTTAAAAATAGCCAGTATTAAAAATGGTAAAAAATATTTAAGAGTTTTTAAAATTTTATAAATTTAATAGATAGTTTATTAAGAACTATATTAAAATTATAATACCCCTTATTAATCTTATAAGGAAAAATATACCCTTTATATAAATTAATAAATATAATATATTATTTTAGCTTTTTAAAATAGTATATATTATAAAATTAGTTCTTATATACTTTTAAAATAATAAACTACTATATTTTAAAACTAATATAAGCAATCTTACTTTAGGTATATACGTAAAGTAAAAGAGAAATAATAAATAATATTTAATTATATACTATTCTTATAAGCTAAATAATACTAAAATAAGATATAATATACACGACAAAAAACTATATATAATAGTTAAAGTATTAAAATACTAAAGGATATATATACTTAGTTATTTAATACTAAAAATCTATATAGACTATAAGAACCTCTTATAATTTATAATAATAAAAGAACTTATACTAAGGTAATAATATTAATTATAAATAATAAAATAATATAAATTTAAAATTATCTACGTTATAGGAAAGAATAATAAACAAGTAAATACCCTTAACTAAAAAAGTAACTTAATAAGAGAGAAATAAAAAATATACTTAACTATATTATAAAAAGCTAAAGATAAATTACTAAAACTAATAATAAAACTTAACTAGCTACTTATAATTATAAAATAAGTACTAAAGGAGCTATAAAATAAAATTATATAATAATATTATAATAACCTACTATATAAATACTCTAGAATTAAGAAAACAATAGAGCTTATTTAAAAAAACTATAACTTTAAAGAAATTAAGAAAGTAATTATAAAATATATTAAAAGATATACTAAATACTAAAGAAATAAGTATATAATATATCTTAAGTATAGAGAAATATAAGTAATTTAAGTACTAAAAGTACTATAAAAAGATATATTAATAAACTTTATTATAGAACTATTAACGTTTAAGAATTTAATAATAAAAATTAAATATAATACTATTCTAATAATAGTTTATTAATTAACTAAATATATTAAGTTTATTCTATATAATAAAAAGCTTTTAGTAGAAGAACTTATGTATTTTCTACTAAACTAATTTATTTAATATTATAGAATTTTAAAGATAATTATAAGTAATAGAAATAAGCTTTTTATATTAAACTATTAAATAACCCTTATAGTACTTATTAGAACTAAAAAAAAACTATTAACTATATATTACCTATAAATAGATAGATAGATAGAATGTATAAATTAAATACTAAAAATATACCTATACATTTACTATAATAACTAAAAAAATAACTAGATTTTATTATTACTAATAGTATAACTAGTATATAATAATAAGAAATTAGTTATATTAAAATATATACCTTACTATATAAACTATAAAAGACACCTATACCTTTTTAATTAAGTATTATAAATAATAATAAAAATAGAAAAAGTTATTAAACTAATAGAAAAACTATAAAAAGTATATAAATAATTATAAAAAAACCTTAAAAAAGCTTAAAAATAGGTAATTTTATATACTAATTAAAAATAAAAAATAGTACTTTAATTAAAGAAGGAGGATAAAGTATATCTACTTATAAAAAACCTTTATATATAAAAGAAAAAATATAAAAAACTAGACTATATTAAGATTAAACTATTTATTATTTTAAAATAAATATTATTAGTAAATTATAAATTAAAACTACTACCTAATATAAAAATATATTTTATATTTTATATATCTTTATTAAAATTAGTAGACTTAGAAATCCTAGTCTAAATAACCTTCTACTATAAGGCTAAAGAAAAAAATAAATTTAAAATAGAAAGTATTAAATATACTAAAACTAATAAGGAAACCTAATAATATCTTATTAAATAAAAAGGATATCTAGAAAGTAAAAATACTTAAAAATTAAAGGATAACCTTAATAATTATTAATAATTAGTTAAAGAATATAAACAAGGACTCTATAACCTAATAATTAAATAATAAATATAAAAAAAGAATATATTATTATAATAAATTAAAAGTAGAAACTATTCTATTTACTATATTTAAAGTTAACTATAGTATAGTAAAATAATTAATAAGAATATCTACTATAAAATAATTTATAATAGTAGTACTTATATCTTCTCTATCTATAATTATTTTTATAATAAAATATAATATTTTTTTATAAGTATACTCTTTAACTTAAGCTAAAATTTTCTTATTTTATAATATTTATATAATTATAGTAGTTAACTTCTTTTTATTTACTTTAACCTTTTTCTTATACTTCTTATAAGTCTTATCTAGAGACGACTAGCTTATATTTATATATAGACAATTTATATATATATATTTAGTATACCTTAAACTAGTACTTAATATAATAAAGTAAATTTAACCCTTAAGATAATAATTAATATATAGCTTTTTTATAACTATATTAATACTTAGAATTTCTTAATAGAGGCAATATTTATAAATAGTAAATTTAGTAAACATAATACTAATAAATAATAATAAATAAAGTAAGTAGTATTAACTTATATAAGAATAGTATATAATTTAAGGATAAATTAATTAAAAAAGAAGAATAATATTAAGATCTAAGATTTTAATATAAAAGAAAGAATAATTAGTTAAGTAAACTTTTACTATTAAAGATATATATAAGCTTAATCTATACACTTATATATACTAGTACTTATAAAAGAGTTATATAACTATTTTATAAAGAGTACTTTATAAAGAGTACTTTTTAAAGAGTAATTTAAGGAAAGTACTTTTTAAAAAACAGCCCTACCCTAAATATATAGGAATAAAAGAATTACCTTTAATTCTTATATTTAATTTATTTACTATAGTAATAACCTATTAGTAATCTATTATTTAGATTTCTTTTATAATTCTATTATATTATATATATAATATAATATTATTTTATTTTTATATTAAGTACTTTTATTTAAAAATTAACTCTACTTACTCCTTTGTATTTAGTTAACCTTAAGACTTTAATAAATACCTTAAGTACTTTCTTTATTAAGGTAAAGTATTATTATATAATTTCTTAAAATACTTTCTTTATTAAAATAAAGTATTATTATATAATTCTTATTAACTTATTTTACTTTATAGAATCCCTTTATTACCTTAATTAGTATTAGGCCTAGAGGGCCTTAATACCTTATATTTATTATTTTATAGCTATTTCCTCTTTGTATTTATAATACTTATCTAATAGCTTTTAACTAGGCTATAATATAATTAAATTTTAAGTATTAAAATATACTATATTATTAATACTTTAGTTAATTAATTTATAGTATTAATTAACTATTATTTATATTTAATCTAAAGCTTTTTATATATTATTTTTAGTTAGCTACTAAGTAGTATATATATACTAAATTAACTTTTAAGTATTTTAAATATTTATTTAATTATTTAATTAAGTTAATAATAGACTAGTTTAATCTTAACTCTACTATAGCTTAAAGCTATATAAAATCTTATATAAGAATATACTAATAGTTAAATAAAATAATATTATTTAAACTTTATTAATTAGTAGTAGTAGTAAGCTTTAGTTATCTTAATAATAAAATATAAATAATTATAAGTACTAATTAATATACTTATTTATAATTTCTATTTAGCTATTAGTCTCTTTATAATAGATAGTTAATAGCTTAACTTTAATATTTAATATCCTATAAAACTTAGACTAAAACGTAGAGATAATTTAATTTTAAGCCTAATAGTACTTAACTATAAAAAGTAATTAAATAGGTTTAATTATTAAAGTATTTTTATAATAAAATATTTATAATTACTTTATTAAATATATTAGTTTCTATTTTAGTAAATAGCTTTAGATTAAAATAGTAGAGTATAAAAATAGTTAATAATATTTCTTTAATTTAATTAAATACCTTATTATAGTTTAAATTTTATATA
Source organism: Paracamarosporium sp. OC-R06-R3 (assembly GCA_019828545.1). Taxonomy (NCBI): domain Eukaryota; kingdom Fungi; phylum Ascomycota; class Dothideomycetes; order Pleosporales; family Didymosphaeriaceae; genus Paracamarosporium; species Paracamarosporium sp. OC-R06-R3. Next base: position 2,174 of record JACVRA010000332.1, on the reverse strand, counting down.
AATAGTACTTAAGGGCTTTATAAAGTATATAGTAGCCTAGTAATATATAAAAAGTCTTATATAAACTATTAATAAAATCTAATAAAGCTTAGAAAAGACTTAACTATAGTAATTATAATTAATTTTTTTTAATTACGTAATACTTCTACCTTAACGAAATTAATCTTTAAACTAGTATTAATAAGTATATAGTCTAGATATTAAGTTTAAAAAATATAGAACTTACTTTTTTTAATATTAGCTTAAAGGCCTATTTAGTATAGCCTATTAAATACCTTTTTTATATAATTAATATATTTCTTAAGGTTATCTAAATAGATTAGGATATTATTTAAATAGACTATATAAAAGTTATTTAAATAATTAATTAAAACGTTATTTATATAGTATTAATAAATAGTAGGTCTATTATATAAGTTAAATAATAATATCTTATACTTATAAATACTATATTAAATTTAAAAAATAGTATACTCTTTTAATTTTAAATCTATCCTAATTTTATTAAATATAACTTAAATATTAAACTTTATAAATAGTTTTACCTTAAATAGCTAAGCTAATAGCTTATTTATCTAAGGGATTAAATAGGCATCTTTATAGGTAAACTAATTTAATTTATAATAATTAATATAAATTTAAAAGTTACTATTTAATTTCTATATATAAAGAATAGGTAATGTAAAGGGGCTATAACTATATTTAATATATCCCTTTTGTAAATACTTTAGTATATACTTCTTAATAGCCTTTAATTCTTTAAGACTTAATTTATATAGTAGGCTATAGCTATTTAGTAGTAATTTACTAAGTATAATTTTATAATTATAAAATTAATATTTAAGTAGTTTATTAATAGTAGTCTTATTAAATACATTATAATAAACTTAATAGATTAATAATAACTTTTAATAAATAAACTATATATTATTAGAATTATTAAGTTTTATTTAAAGATAATTAGTTATTCTTTTAATTTTATATAATAAGATAGTAAAGAATTTATTAATAAATTACTTTATATTAAAGTAAAATATATTTATAAAAATAATAGTTATTAACGTACTTTATAGGTAAGTTGATTATATAGGTAAGTTAGTTAGAGTACTAAGCCCCTACTAAAATATACTATTACCTATAGTATAATATAATATCTTAACTACTATATAAGCTACTATAATTAAAAGAGGCTTAAATATAGCTTGCGCTTTAGGCTATTAAATAAAACGTAACTTTAATATAGTAATATACTATAGCTATTTATAAAGTCTCTTAAAGTATAATAAGTAACTAATATACTAAAAAGACCTTTTAACCTAATTATATACCTAACTTAATAAAGCTACTTAAGATAGAAGAGTAGGTAATTATTTAGTATATCTTTAACTTAAATATATAAGAGTTCCTACCTTAGCTTACTACTATTAAGGATATAGCTAATTCTTTATTAATTAAGCAGTACTATAACTCTATTAATTAAAACTAAGCTTTAACCTTTATTAAGTATTAACTAGAGCTTAAAGTAAAGTTTAATTAAAAGTATAACTATAAGAAAGCCCTCTATAAGAATCCTAAAGTTATATAAGCTTAGTTTTAGCTTATAGAGAATACTAAAGCTAAGTATAGTATTCTAAATAATAATATTTATAATTTTAATAAGTTAGGCTTTATAATAGGTATAATATTAACTAAAGTAGTAGTTATAAACTCTAAGTATTAAAGATAGCTAAAGAGTATATAGTAGGGTAACTAAGAGTAGACTATAATTATTTAAGATATTAATATAATAAAATAGGTAATTTTACTCTTTATTATTTTTTAGGGCAAGCACTACCTTTCTACCTAGTATAAAGAAAAGGATTTATTATATAATTAAGTTATTATAGTCTCTAAGAATAGCTAAATAATAAATAAGCTTAGTCTCTATTAGTTAAAGCACTTTAATAAGTATATAAAAAGGTATATTATTAATGTAGTACATTTACTAGTTATTAATGGCTATAAGAGTTATAACTTACTTAAATTTTAATAGTACTATAAGAATAATAAGATTATTACCCTTTATATACCTTTATATTTATTATACTTCTTATAGCTATTAGATGTAGGCTGTTTCTCGCCGTTAAAGAAGGCGTATAGGCGTTAAGCTAAAGATCTAATATATAACTATATTA
>JACVRA010000331.1:0-15962 GCA_019828545.1 Paracamarosporium sp. OC-R06-R3 | reverse complement strand
GAAGAGATTTATAGTTTTTAATTATAATTTTAGTAAGTTTTTAATAATTTATATAAAGTTTAAGGCTATTATTTTTTTTTTTATAAAGAAGATTAATACTTCTACTAAAGATTTTTATAATAAGGTAGGTACTCTATTTTTAAAACTAATACTATATAGCTTCTCTTATTTATATTAAAAGGTATATATAAGAATACTTAAGCCAAGTATTTTTATATAATATAATATATATAAAGATTTATATTAAACTTAGTATTAACTTTAGTAGTTAATTTTTATCTAGTTTAGTATTTATAAGTAAAAATATTATATATATTACCACGTCTTAGCCTTATTATAATTTTAAGTAATAAATTTAACCTCTTATAAAGTATTTTTTAATATACTTTTAAAAAGTCTTTAATTTATAAACTATAAAGTTATATATAAAAAAATATAATAGTTACTAGCTTAATTTAAGCTTTATATATAAATTATATTTATTATAATTTAGTATAGCTTTATAGTTTTTATTAAAGCTAAAGTTTTTAAACTTAAAGTAGATATCTAGTATTAGTCTCTTTTTAAGGGTAATAAGTTTATTTAATACTAAGTTACCTATATTTAATACTATATAAGTATAAATAACTATACATAAGTTTTAAAGTATATAATTAAATTTTTTTATACCTTTAATAGTAATTTTCTTAAAGAAGAGATATAATCTCTTAATTTTTTTTTAAAAAAAGATTTAATAACTTATAATATTTACCTTTAGGTTTATTTAGTTAAACTATAGTAAACTTAAAAATATATTATACTTTAAAAAGTTTACTACTATAAATAGTAATATTTAAATTTACTTTTATTTTTAAAAGTTTATAAGCTTTATATTAAGGACTATAGTATTATATATTACTATTTAAAACTTATTTACTACTTTTATAAGTAGATTATTAAAAGGTATTATATTTACTTTTAACTATTTAGTCTTTACTAAAGAAAGAAGGTTTAAAGTAGATATAAAGTTTATTAAGGCTTTTATAAACTTTTATTTAACTTTAGCTTTAAAAGTAAGTATCTCTTTTAGCTACTTATATAGCTAGTTAAATAATAAGCCTATTTTATAAAACTTTAAAACTTAATTAATATAATTTATAATTAAATTAATATAAGTAGATAAGGTTACTATAAGTTCTTTTACTACTTATTTTTTTTAATAAGTATAACTTTTTTTTATCTACCTTAGTATTTTATAACCTAAAGGTAGTTACTTTATTAAAAATAAAATAGTTTACGTAAATATATTTTACTTTATTATAATAATAGTATATTAGTATAATATTAAACTTAATAAATTTTAATAGTATTACTTTACTTTTTTTTAAACTATTACTTTACTTACTAGGCTTTTTTATTTACTTTTAAAGTTTATTACTTTCTTTAGTTTTTAACTTTTACTATTAGTTCTTAAGTAGTTATCTTTAGGCTAGAGAAATAGCCTTTATTATAAATAATTTCTTTATTTTAAATATAATTAAAGCCTAAAGCTTAATATTAAATATTATTATTTTAAGTTTAAGTAAAATTATTTATAAATGTTGTTAAATATATAAAAAAAGATACTTAATAAACTTTAACTTTTAGTATTTAATATTAGTAACCTTTAACTCTTTTTAATAGCTTTAAAAATAGTTTAATAAATTTAAAAAAGCTTAACTTAGCCTTTATTAGTACGATTTTAATTAATTATATACTAATTAGTATTATTCTTTAAGAGATTTTAATACTTAAAGTATTTTTTTCTTTAGTACCTTATATATCTCTTTTTAAAATAGATTTATTAATAATTAAAACTAAACTTTAGTCTTTTAAGTTATATAAAAGACGTTAAAGATAAACTATAAAATATAATTAATTCTTATTTATTTATTAATAAAATATATCTTTAAAGCTTAAAAATAAAGTTTATAATTAATTTTTTACTAGTTAAAATTATAATAATTTTTTTATATATATTTATAAAACTACTTTTATATTAATGGCTATAAAGAAAGAGCTTTTATAGCTTTTTACTATTATATAGTATTTTATATAAACTTAAAGAGTATACTAGTATTACTTAACTTATAGTATTATTAAATATTATTTATATACTATAGTTTTATAGCGTCTTTTTTATCTCTTAGCTATTTAAAGGTTATATTTAGATTATTAAATATACTATTGTCTATTACGTCTTAATTAATTATAATTATTATTAACTAGTTTTCTTTTAAGCTATTAGATGCTAGTAGGCGTTAACTAACATAAAATATTATTAGTTAATAAAAAAGAAGAGGAGTTATTAAAGATAAAGTTAGTTATATCTTTTTACTTATTAAATTAATATTATTTATTAAGACTATAATAAAAGAGTTTTAGGTAGTTTAGTTACTTTTAAATTTAATCTATTTAAAGTCTATAAAAGTAAGTTAGTCTAAATTACTTATATAAAAGTAAAAGTAATTTAAATATTAAGTTATAAGTAATAGTAATAGAGACTTAACTTAAAGAAATTAATAATAGATTATAAAATAAATAAATTACTAGCTAACTATTTTTACTAGCTTTAATATAATATAACCTCTTATTACCTAACGTATTTTATTAAGGCCTAATAGGCCTTAATATTTTATATAGGGTAAAAATAGGTACTTTTTACTTATTTATATAATATATATACTTTTTTTTATATAATTTATACTACGTAGTAGTTTTATTAGTTACTTAAAGCTTAATAATTTATTTTTATATTAATATTAGCCTATATACCTATTATTACTACGCCCTTTACTATTTTCTTAAAAGTATTAACTATATTAAATAGTAAACTATTTCTATACCTTTAAATTCTCTATTTTATAAGTATTAATTAAGACTTTAATTTTAGAGTATTACTTAATATTTATAACTACTACGTACTATTATATATAATATAAAGTAATAGAGTATATAACCTTATATTAAGCTTTAATATTATAGCTTTTAAATTAAGAGAAACTAAGCTAGCGCTTTAAAAGCCTTCTTAAATATTACGTTTAGTAATTAAAGTATAAAAAGCTATAAAAAAGTAAAGTAAAAACTTAATTTTAATAATATAATTAATATAATTAAATATTAGATTTTTAGCTTAATACCGATATACCTTTTTTAAAGGTATAAAATAGCCTATATTAAGTAGCTATAAAAGGTATAATAAATATAAAAGTATATAAAGAGTAATAATCTTATTATCCTTATAGTACTATTAAAATTTAAGTAAGTTATACTAATAATATACTTCTTTATATACTTATTAAAGTGCTTTACCTAATATAAATAAAGCTTATTTATTATTTAACTATTTTTAAAAACTTTAATAACTTAATTATAAAATAAATCTTTCTTATAATATTATATAAAAAGGTAATACTTACTTTAAAAAATAATAAAGAGTAGAATTACCTACTTTATTATATTAATACTTTAAATAATTATAATTTACTTTTAGTTATTTTATTATATACTCTTTAATTATTCTTAATATTTAAAGCCTATAATATACTTAGTAAGTAAGTATACTAAATAAGTAAATATATTACTTTATAAATTTTTATACCTTTAAAGTAATCTATCTTAATAATATAATAAAATAATAAAATATAAATACTAATATATTCTACTATTAAGTTGGTTAAATTATTAAGTTGGCTAAATTATTAAGTTGGCTACTTTTTTTTAATAATACCAACTCTTTATACGTAAGACAATATATTAATAATATATAATTAATTTATTTTAATAAGAAAGTAGAATTAATCTTATACTTTAGGTTTATACTTTAGGCCAAATTTAAAGTATATAATACGCTGTAGTAGCTTTTAATATATAATACTAATAGCTCTTTAATTAACTTTATAAAATTTTATTTCAATCCTAAACCTAATTAAACTACTTAAAGCTTATAGTAACTAAAGAGTAAATAATTATATAATATATTTTAAACCTAAACTTATAAAAATTTATACTCTAGTTATATAAGGTAGTAAATATAGTAGATAAAATACTAGCTATATAAAATAAAATACTAATAGGTAAAAACTAGCCTATATAGTTTATATTATATATATAAAAGCTTAAAATAGCTTTTAATTAAGTAAAGGACTACTAAAGAATACTTTAAAAAAATTTAAAGGTTATTAACGTATAGTTTTAACTTATATAAGATATAAAAGTAAAGTATAGTATTTATAATAATAATATTTATAACTTTAATAAGATAGGCTTTTAAATAGGTATAATTAACTCTATAAAAGTTATTATAAACTTAAAACGTTATAATAAACCTACTCTTATATAGCTAAGTAATTAAGAATAGGTTATAATTATTTAAAGTATTTACATTACTAAATATATAACTCTATTATTTATTATTTATAAAAAACGTATCTATATTTTTATATAATATAAAGAAGCTTTTATATTATATAATTAAAAGCTCTTAGTTTTTAAGAACGGCTAGATAAATAATGCACTTAAGTTTAAGTAGTTAAAGCACTTTAATAAATATATAAAAAGATATTAAGTAGAGTTATATAGGCTACTTATTCTTAATAGCTATAAGAGCTATTTAAACTAAGAGTTTAAGAATTACTATTTTATATAAAAAATCTTTACACTCTATATACTTTTATATTTATTATATATACTTTAATTACTTAATATAGTATACTTTTTACTATTAAAGCTAAAGTACTTATAGTATATATAAGACTTAATATATAAATATATTTATTATATTAATAAAAAAGGCTTTCTTTTAGCCTTTAAAAATATATTTTTTAACGTATTTATATATAAAAACTATAAAAAGGCCTTTTAAGTAGCTAGACTAGTCTCTATTAATATATAGATTATTTTTAATTATTTTAATATATAATTATATACTTTACTAGAACTACCTCTACTAGAAATACTATAGTAGTTAAAAATACTAAGTAATATATATAAATTTAAATTATAGTTAAAGCTAGTAAAGGAATTCTTTATATAATTACTAAGTATAGCCTAAGAAGGCTTCTTTAAGCTTATAAAAGAAGTTAAGGAGATATTTTATAAAAATATCCTTATAAAGGCCTATATATAAAAGCTTAAAAAGTAATTAATAAAAATAATTAAGTATAAAGGGTATAAAAAAAAGTATATTTAAATTAGTAAAATTATAAACTATAATACTAGTATATTATATATAACTTTTAAGGTATAGGTAGTATCTTAATTATCTAAAAAAGCTTATAGTAGCTATTATAATATATAGACTTTATTAAATTAATAGTACTATAAAAACTATAAAAAAGCTAAATATAATACTTATATATACTAAAAGAATAAAGAAGATAATAAAGAATCTAATATAAGTATATTATATAAAGGTTTTATAAATAATTATAAATAAATTTACTTTTTATATATAGTATTTATAATACTAAGAAAAAGTAACTAGTTTAGTAGTTTAATTAACTTAGTAGTTTAACTAACTTAGTAGTAAAATATATTATATTAAATTAAAATAAATCTTTAATATCTTTTTTATATATTTATAAGTTATAGCTAGTCTCTTTATAAAGTTTATAGTATATAAAAGCCTATTAATTAATATTTAATTATACTTTATTTTAATATATTTCTTTTTTAAGCTACTACTTAACCTTTTTTTAAGTAATAATTTTCTTTACTTTTATTTTTATTAAAGTATTTTACTATTATATTTACTTCTTTTTATACTTTTTATATATTATAGTAGCCTTATTTACTTTTTTAAGGCTTTTAATTTAATAATATATTAATACTATCTTATATATTACTATTATAGAGCCTTTTTTAAGCTAATTAAGCCTTTTAATAATAGAAGTAAGTAATAAGCTTTAATACCTTTATATTCTCTTATATATTAACGTTAATTAAGCCTTTAACTTATATATATTACTTAGTATTTAAGCTTTCTAAAGTATAGTCATTAATATAAATAGTATTAGTATATAAAACTTTATATTAAGCTTTAATATTACTCTATAAAAATTATATAGTACTAGACTAGTACCTTAAAAGCTTATATAAATATTTTTCTTTATAATAGACTACTTATTAACTATATAAAAAACTAATAAAAACTTTAACTTAATAATATAATTAATATAATTATAAATTAGCCTTATAATTTAATAGCTATATATATACTTTAATAGTAAAAAGTAGTCTACGTTAAGTAATTATAAAAGGTATAATAAATATAGTAGTATATAAAGAGTATAAATATTATTCTTCTTATAAAGTACTTAAAATTTAAGTAAGTTATAATTCTTATAACTATTAAGTATAAGTAGTTAATATATACCTACTTTATACTCTATTATATATTTAATAAAGTGCCTTAGCTACTCTACTTTAATGTCACGTTACAGGTAGTAGTAATGTAGACTTAACTTAAAGAAATCAATAATAAATTATAGAATAAATAAATTACTAGCTAACTATTTTTGTTAGCTCTAGTATAATATAACCCCTTATTACTTAACGTGTCCCGTTGGGGCCTAATAGGCCCTAATATCCTATGTAGGGTAAAAATAAGTACTCTTTACCTACTTATATAACAATATACGTCTAAGGTATAATTCTACTATTTAATTTTATTATAGTTAGATTTTACTTATATTTACTAGACTAGTATAGGTATAGTTCTTTAGTATCTTTTAGTCTACTTATATATTTCTTAAGGTTTAAGTCTTATAATTTTAATTTTCTTTTAGTATTCTTTTACTATATAATCCTTTTATCTATATACCTAGTAGATTTCTTATAGAATCTATATAGTAATTTTATCTTTTATAGTTTTTATTTATATTTTTTACTAAAAATCTTTAACTATTATAGCTTTCTAACCTATAAATTCCTAAAGTTCTTTAGGCTTAAGTTTATAGAGTAATAGTAGTATTTTTAGCCTTAAGTTTACTATTCTTACTTTTATAATTCTTACTTATTTTCTATTTTTAGCCTAGTTTTTTAGATGTTCTACCTTAAAGTATCCTTTCTTTTTATACGTTAAATATACCCTATTGTAGTAGTATTCCTATCTCTTTTTTTATATATTAAAGTTTTATTTACTCTTTTTTTAAAATTTATTTTATCTTTAATCCTAGGCTTTATTTACTATAATAATGTCTTTATCTTTATCTTAACATTCTTACTTTCTTAGAGTATTAACTTTAATTATTATAGTTTCTTAAAAGCCCTCCCGTTTCTTCTAGTATTATTTATATAGCCAATTATTAATCTTAATTAATGCCTTAATTAGATTCTTTAGATCTTTAGGTTTAATATAGTATATAAGTCTATTCTTAACTACTTCTTTTAATTTATTATAGTAGGCTAATTAGAGTAGGTTGTTATTCTATTTAATCTTATTTTATAATTATTTAAACGCTATAGTATATTTTTCTACTAAGCTAGTTTACTTTAAGTATTAGATTTATTATTCTACCTATTTTCTTTTATTAACTTTTTTAAATATTATTTTAATTTTTTCTTTATAGGTCTTCTAGTCTTTAAAGGTTTTCTATATTTTAAAAAAGTAGTTTTTAAGTATACTATCTTCTTTTAAATAGTTATCTACTAGGGGTTGTATTTATTTAGTAGTATTACTAGTTATATATATATTTACTATTAAGATCTTATTAACGTTTATACTAATTTTATAGTTGTATATATATAGTTCTATATTTATTAAGAATAGTTTAAGCTTAGACAGCGTTTTATTAAATAGCTTAAAAATCTTAAAAGTCTCTTTTTAAGTCTTAGGTCTTAGGTCCTAGGCCTATACTTATATTATTACTTACGTTAGCTATTCTTTTAGCTATTAGATTATATTGGCCTATTAGGCCATTAATATAGCTATATTTATTGTCGGCCTAGAAGTAGAGCTTCCTATAGTAGCCTAAAATACTTATAAGCTTAATAGTATTACTATAATTTCTAATATTAAATAGTTAAAGTATTAATAGGGCATACTATATACCTAGTTTAATCTATACTAAGGTAGTAGGGTTTACTTATAGTAGGGCCTATAGGGCTTTAGTAATAGAAAGTAGTTTAATAATAAAGGTTATTAAGCTTTAATTAAGTATTAGAAATACTTAATAATATATTAAGAAAAGACTAATTATTCTTTATATAAAAGAAGTACTTACAATTTAAATAACTAAGTTAACTATAAAGAATAGAAAGAGTATAAAGATTTTTTTAAATTATATACTAGTTATTCTATTCTTTCTTTTTACCCTATTTTATTTATAATCCCTTTTGGCCTTTTCTTTTAAAGAGAGTATTATCTTACTCTATTATATATTTTAGTTCTTAGTAGATTATAGTTACGTAATATACTCTATTACTTAGCCCTAATTTAAGTAGATTAAAGTTATATAATTCTAGTTAACTTATTTTACTTTATAGAATTCCTTTATTATCTAAATTGGCATTAGGGCCTTTGGCCTTTAGTACTTTATAAGTACTATTTTATAGTCTTTAGTCTTTTATACTTATAATATATAAGTATAAGTTTACTATAATAACGTATACTCTAATAATTATATAATAAATAGCTATTATAAATCTAAACTAAATTAACTATAAATAGTATTTTAACTTTATAAAGTTTAAACTACCTTAACTTAATCTTAACTTAATATATAGTTTACTCTACTTTAACTTTAACCTAGTATATAAACTACTCTAACTTAATTTTAATTTATACTAGTAAACTTTTAACTTAACCTTAACTTAATATATAGTTTACTTTAACTTAACTTTAACTTAATATTAAGTATTCTTAACCTATTTACTAGCCTACTAAATACTAATCCTATAATTATAAAATTATACTTAATAAGTTATTACTAAATAGCTATAGTCTATTATATAAATTAAGCTTTAAAAAACTAAAGACTATTAAAAAGTATATACTAAAGTACTTATAAAAGAAATATATTAAATATAGCTATAGTATTATAGGGTATACTATATACTTAATCTAATTTATATTAAGGTAGTAGAGTTTACTTATAGTAGGGCCTATAGGGCTTTAGTAATAGAAAATAGTTTAGTAATAAAGATTATTAAGCTCTAATTAAGTATTAAAGATACTTAACAATGTATTAAGAAAAGATTAATTATTTTTTTATATAAAAGAAGTACTTATAATTTAAATAGCTAAGTTAACTATAAAGAATAAAAAAAGTATAGAGATTTTTTTAAACTATATACTAGTTATTCTATTTTTTAATCTTGTTCTATTTAGTCTCTACTTTTTTTACTTTAAAAGAGCTCCTTAAGTGCTCTCTCTACTAAAGTAGAGTACTATTATATAATTCCTTTAAACGCTCTCTTTACTAAAGTAGAGCATTATTACGTAATTCTTACTAACTAATTTTACTTTATAGGATTTCTTTATTACCTTAATTAGCATTAGGCCTAAAGGGCCTTAATACTTTATACTTATTATCTTATAGCTATTTCTTTTTTATACTTATAATATTACCTTTCTATTTAAAGTTTTTATTTTAAAGACTTGTCTAATTTATTAACTATACTACGTTGCGTTGTTTAGGTATAAAGATAAGTATTTTTATTTTATTATATTCTTTTCTCTTTTATCTTTACCTACTTAACTATGCCTAAAGTTTAGTCTTTTTTAACTTAATATTTTTATTATTGCGTTAACTAGATTTTTACTGCTAGTGTTAAGATATTAACCCCTTATAGTTACTATAAAGAGTAGAGTTTAAAATATATAATAGAGTTATTAACTAGTTATTATACTTTTTATATTTATATATAGTATTGTTATAATTTAGTATTATTAAAAATAAAGTAGTAAGAGATAAAGAATAAGTAATATTACCTTTAGATTAATATTTTTTATTTATAAAAGTCTTTAGCTTGCGCTTAGTAAAAGCTGTTAAAGGCCTAAAAAAAAGAGTGCTATTATAAGCGTAAAGATACTACCTCTATAAAGAAGTTAAAAAAGTTAAAGTATATAGTAAAGTTAATTAAGTCCCTTTTACCTTTTTTTTTAATTAGTATAGCTACTATTATAGCTCTACTTTTTAAACTCTTACTATTTAAATCTTTAACTAATTTTAGCTAATTATAAGCTAATTTTTCCTTCTTTAATCTTTTTAATTTCCTTTATAATTTTAGTCCTACTTCTTTAGTTTCTAATTTTAGATTATGTTTTTTTAAAAGTGTACCTTTACGTGCTTATATTAAAAGTTCTCTAGTAGTTTCTTATAGTTTATAAAGTTTTTTTTTAGTTCTTATATATTATACTACTTTAGCTACCCTTTCTATAATACTAGATATTTAAACTAACTATTAATTTTTTATAAGTCTTTAATTAACTTAACTTTATACTTATCCTCCTTTAGTTTTAACTAGGTTTTAATTAAAGCATCTAAAGGTACTAGTTTTAATAGTAATTTATAAAAAGTAAAGTATATTTTAGTTTTTTTAAGTAACTTAAGCTTATTTATAACTAGTCTCTTATTCTTTAGAATTTTAAAGAGTTTTATTTATAAGTAGTTTAATTTCTTACTTTACTATTTAATTTTAAGATTCTTTTATAATAGGAAAACTTTGTTCTCTTTTTTAAAAGTTAGTCTTTTAATCCTTTATTTATTTATATTCTTAAATGCTAAGAGGGCCTTATAAGATATCTTATCTTACAAAGTTTTATATATTTTCTTTATTTTCTAAGCCTTTTTTTAAACTTCTATAGTAGTGCTTTCTACGTTTTTAAAGTCTCTATAGGCTACTAGCTTATACCTATAGTTAATATAGTATAGTAAATAGCCTATTATACTTAACTTAATACTATTATACGCTAACTATACTATTAGTAAAAGTTTAACTTAGTTGTCCTATTACTTATTTATGTAAAATTATAAGTACTATTTTAATATTTATTTTATACGTTCTATTTATCTATTTATTTAAGAGTAGAAACTTATTAAAAGCTTTCTTATTATCTTTAAAGTACTTATAAATATATTCTAGTATTTAAATATAAAAAGCTTGTTTTTATTTATAATAATTTTGTTTAAGGCGCTGTATTGTAAGAGAAGTACTTTATTAACTTTATAGGCCAGTTTCTCTACCGTTATAGATTTTTTTATAGGTATAAACTTAGCTACTTTTATTAGTTAATCTATAATATTTAATATTATATTATATATTCTATTTAACTCTAGTTATAATAATACTAAGAGCTTTACTATAAAGTTTATTATTACACTTAACTATAGTTGTTCTAGTAGTAGTAGAGGTTATAATAATTTTTAAGGCTTATATTTTTTAGACTTATTTTTATAATAAGCTAAATAGTTATCTAATACTCTTTTAACTACCTTTTTAAGTTTAAGTATAGTATATTTATTCGCGATTTAATATATTATTTTTTTAATACTAAGGTATTTCTATTTTTTTAACTTATAAAGCTTTTTTACTAAAAAGTCTTTTTATCTTTTTTAGACTATTTATCTTTGCTAATAGTCTTTTTTATTAAATCTTATTTAATAAAAGTTATATTCCTCTCTTTATTTTATAGAGAGTTAAGCGTAGTCCTAAAAGTTATTTATTTCTAGGCCTTAGTATTATATAGTAGCTACTTTTTATACCTTTATTTTTTCTACTTTCCTATTTAGGTTTATCTAATAGTATTACTTTTTTAGTTAATTATATTAGAGTGTACTATCTTAAGCTACTTTTAGTATTATATACTACTTTATAAGTCTTTTCTTTATAAAGTTTAGTCTTTAGCTTAAGGTATCTACTACTCTATTAAAAGTTCCTAGTTAATAGTAAATTTTAAAGTTAAAGTTTATAAAAAGTTCTACTTATTATACTTATTATTAATTTTATTTCTTAGTTATAGTAAAGCTTATTAGATTTTAGTAATTTATCTAGACTTTAATTTAATATAGTATACTTATATACTATACTTTTTATTATTTAAAGGTATTTATTATTGCTAGTAGTTTCTTATTATAAATATTATAGTTTAGTTCTACTCTTAAAAACTTTTATAAATAGTAGAATACTAGTCTCTATTTTCTATCTTTATATAACTAAAAGAGTATTACTTTAAGTATATAGTCTAAAGTATCTATTTCTATATACATCCTCTTTTTAAAGTCGTATATTTATAATAATAAGTTTATAAGGAATCTTACTTTTAGTTTTTTAAATACTTTTTAGACTTTTAGTTTAAAGCCTTTTTATTAATCTTTTTTTATAAGTTCTATTATTAGTGCTGTAATTTTAAAGTAGTCCTTAATAAACTTATAGTAAAAGTTAGTAAACCTTAAAAAAGATTAAATATCTTTTACTAACTTAAGTTTCTACTATTTTTATATAGTAGCTACTTTCTTAAAGTCTATAAATACGCCTTCTTTTAAGATTATAAATCCTAAGTACTTAGTCTTAGTAACATAAAATTTGCACTTTTTTAGATAGAAAAGTAGTCTATACTTTTTTATTTTCTTAAGTACTTTTTATATATATTTCTAGTGCTTCTCTAGAGTTTCTATAGAGTAGATAAGTATATTATTAAAGTAGACTATATAGAAAACATCTAAATATTTATATAACACTTTATTAATTAATGCCTAGAATGTTATAAGTGTATTAATTAACCTAAAAGGTATAACTATATACTTATATAATCTATATTAAGTCTTAAATATAGTTTTCTATTCTTTATCTTTAGCTATTTATATATAGTAATACTTATTGCGTATATTAAACTTTATAAACTACTTAGCTTTTCTAAGCCTATTTATTAATTTTATAATAAGTAGTAAGAAGTACTAGTTCTTTACTATAGTATTATTTAACTATCTATAATTTATATAAAGTTATAGCTTATTATTCTTCTTTAGTACTTAAAGAATTAAAAATATAGCTAGGCTTTTACTTTTCTATATAAACTATTTACTTAGGTTTTTTTATAAGTACTCTTATAGCTCTTTTTTTTAATTTATAAATATTAGCCTTAGCTATTTTAGTTATAGTTTTATACCTTTTTTTAAAGGTATTCTATAATTTTATTTTTAGTATTTTAGTAAGACTTCTTTTTTTCTTTCTTTAAAAAGTTTTATATACTCCTTATATTTTAGTAGAATATTCTTAAGTGTAGATATTACTTAAAGATTTAATTTTTATACTTATATTACTTTAGCGTCTTAGAGTTTTCTTTATAAAAGTCTTGCCATTCTAGTTTTAAAAATTTCTTAAATATTTTTACTTATTTTAGGGAATACTCTCTTAGCTTATTTTTTTTAAGGCTATCTTACTCCTTTAATTGCTAGTATAGCTTATTTAGCTATAATTATTTATTTCCTCTAGTTTATTACTAGGTTATATTGCTTAAGCTAATTATATTTTATAATGGCTTCTATAGTTCCTATCTGTAGTATAGTAAACTAATATTAGCTCTTAAATTTATTAAGATATACTAGTAGAGGTAGAGTTTTTAACTATAAATACTCTTTTTTATACTCTTTTAATAGTATTCTGTCTACTATTTTTAACTTAACTAGCTAGTCTTTCTTTTAGTAAGGTAATTCTAGTCTTTTAACTATATTTTTAAAGATTAGGTATCTTATTACTCTTAAGTTAATTAATGCTATTACTTAAAATTCTTTAATTATAATAGTCTTAGTTAGCTATAAGTCTTTGTCTAGATCTTTTATAGCTTATTTTTCTATTATTATACCTTTACTAGTCTGGCCTTTAGCCTAGTAGCCTTTTAGTTTTTTAATTATATACTAACTAAATATTTTACTCTTCTTTAAAAGTTTGTAAGATACTTAGCCTTATAGTAGTTCTTAGTTTATTTAAGTTACTTTATTTCTTTTACTCCTTTTATACTATACTTAGTATAGTTTTTTATTAAGTATTTTTATTTATATAAGTCTTAGTATTCTTATTTTAAGACTTTAATAGTAGCTGCCTTTTTTTCTATTAAATATTTTAAGTATTCTTTCTACTTATAATTCCTTTAGTTTAGTGCTATATAAACTAGGTTAGTCTATAGTAGGTACTTCTATAGATTATATATATATAGTATAGAAAGAGTATTATTTTTTAACTTTATTAACTATATTTTTACTATATATTTTTAATCTTAGTATAGTAGACACTCTTATATATAATACTTAGCCTATTTTAAGTATATATACTACTTAGTCTAGTCTTTTAAGTAGTAGACGTAGTATAGTTAAACTTTATATTTATTAATTTATAGCCTTTTATAGTCTTTATTACTTAGTATTTTAGTAACTAGTCTTTTTTCTATTTTATAGATATTATATACGTCTAAGGTATAATTCTACTATTTAATTTTATTATAGCTAAACTCTATTTATATTTACTAGACTAGTATAGGTATAGTTCCTTAGCATTCTTTAGTCTACTTATATATTTTTTAAGGTTTAAGCCTTATAATTTTAATTTTTTTTTAGTATTCTTTTACTATATAATCTTCTTATTTATATACTTAGTAAACTTTTTATAAAATCTACGTAGTAATCTTGTTTTTTATAGTTTCTATCTACGTTTTTTATTAAAAATCTTTAGCTATTATAGCTTTCTAACTTATAAGTTTTTATAGTTCTTTAGGCTTAGGTTTATAAAGTAGTAGTGGCGTTTCTAGCCTTAAGTTTACTATTTTTACTTTTATAATTTTTGCTTATTTTCTATTCTTAGCCTAGTTTTCTAGACATTTTGTCTTAAAGTATCCTTTCTTTTTATACGTTAGATATACCTTATTATAGTAGTATTTCTATTTCTTTTTTTATATATTAAAGTCTTGTTTACTCTTTTTTTAAGACTTATTTTATCTTTAATTCTAGACTCTATTTACTATAATAATGTCTTTGTTTTTATTTTAGCATTCTTACCTTCTTAGAGTATAAGCCTTAATTATTATAGTTTTTTAAAAGCCCTCCTATTTCTCTTAGTATTACTTATATAGCTAATTATTAATTTTAATTAATACTTTAATTAAATCCTCTAGATTTTTAAGTTTAGCGTAGTATATAAGTCTATTTTTAACTACTTTTTTTAGTCTATTATAGTAAGCTAATTAGAGTAGGTTATTATTCTATTTAATCTTATTTTATAGTTATTTAAATACTATAGTATATTTTTCTACTAAGCTAGTTTATTTTAGGCGCTAGATTTATTATTCTACCTATTTTTTTTATTAACTTTTTTAAACATTATTCTAATCTTTTCTTTATAAGTTTTTTAGTCTTTAAAGGTTTTCTATATTTTAAAAGAGTAGTTCTTAAGTATACTATTTTTCTTTAAATAGTTATTTACTAAAGATTATATCTACTTAGTAGTATTATTAGTTATATATATATTTATTACTAAGATCTTATTAGTATTTACGTTAATCTTATAGTTACACGTATATAGTTTTACGTTTATTAAGAATAATTTAAGCTTAAATAGCGTTCTATTAAATAGCTTAAGAATTTTAAAAGTCTTTTTTTAAGTCTTTATAATAAGGTAGGTATTCTACCTTAAAAACCAATACTATATAGCTTTCCTTACCTATACTAAAAGGTATATACGAGAATACTTAAGCTAAGTATTTTTATATAGTATAATATATAAGGATCTATATTAAGGGAGCCATGTATACTACTACGTTTTAGCCTTATTATACTATCCCCCCCCCTTACCGTCTTAGTCCCTTAAGACGTAAGGCTGGGAATATATATCTACTCTATCTTAATTATAATAGCTCTATAATTTAGCCCTATATAGGCCGCCCCTGGCGCCTTATAAGCCCTAGCCTTATAAGCCTATAATTTAAGCTAGAGGATTAACGGCCGCGCCGT
>JACVRA010000329.1:0-133415 GCA_019828545.1 Paracamarosporium sp. OC-R06-R3 | reverse complement strand
AGTATTTTTAATACTTAATTAGAGCTTTTTACTTTTTATTATTAAACTATTTTCTATTACTAAAGCCTATAGCTCTATTATAAGTAAACTCTACTACTTTAATATAGATTAACCTAGGTACGTAGTATACCCTATAATATTAAGCTTTAATTAAGTATTAAGAATA
This sequence comes from Paracamarosporium sp. OC-R06-R3, assembly GCA_019828545.1. Taxonomy (NCBI): domain Eukaryota; kingdom Fungi; phylum Ascomycota; class Dothideomycetes; order Pleosporales; family Didymosphaeriaceae; genus Paracamarosporium; species Paracamarosporium sp. OC-R06-R3. The sequence goes on along the minus strand of JACVRA010000329.1, from coordinate 133,249 downwards.
CTTAATAATATATTAAAAGAAAACTAATTATTCTTTTATATAAAAGAAATACTTATAATTTAAATAACTAAGTTAACTATAAAAAATAGAAAAAGTATAGAGATTTTTTTAGACTATATACTAGTCATTTTATTCTTTAATCTTGTCCTAATTGGTCTTTACTCTCTTTACTCTAGGAGAGCGCCCTGAGCGCTCTCTCTGCTAAGGGAGAGCACTGTTACGTAATTCCTTCGAATGCTCTCTCTACCAAGGGAGAGCGCTGTCACGTAGTTCCTGCTAACTCATCCTGCCCTATAGGATCCCTTTGTCGCCTTGATCGGCGTTGGGCCCGGAGGGCCCCAACGCCTTATACTTATTATCTTGTGGCTGTTCCCTCCTTGTGCTTGTAATAGCTATAACAACGTTACTTATTACTTATTTATATAATAGTAACTTTATTTTAATAAAAAGACTACTAACTCTATTATAATTTTATAAAATTCTATAAAGTATTATTCTTATTATTATATACTATTAATTAATTAGGTGTTTAGGCGACATTCGTGTTGTGAGACTAATGTCATGACGTTAGATTCAATAAGCATCAACGATCGATGACACAGCAAAGAATCCCACTACGACGCTAATTGGCATATGCTAGCACTAGCCGTTATGACGAAAAGACTGCCTTTACTCGACCTCCGCTTCGTTCTATTGCTATTTCCCGTTCAGATGTATCCCGTTTAGGTGGACCACATTAAATCAAGACCTACGATGACACGCGACGAACGCACGCCTCTCCTGCAGCAGCAGAGCGAGCATAATGAGGATGCACGACCGGTACTTATGCTATCTTGAGTGAGATGCTCGACCCTGGGGGCTCGGGTTAATATTTTTCAGATACTTCAGCTCTCAGACTATCCTGAAGAAGACCCACGAGCATGGCCACGATGGAAGAAGCTTGCGAACGTGGGTGTCATAGCCACGATGTCGAGTATGTTCGCGAACTTACATGTTTTCTTATATGTTTTCTGACATTCGCATAGTCGTAAGCCCGCTTGTGAGCTCTATGTTCACACCGGGGATCGCGGAAATCTCTGAGGACCTCCACACATCACCAACAGCTGTCATCGCAACAACCACCGGCTTCGTGATCATGCTGGGTATTGGTCCGCTCGTCCTTGCACCGCTATCTGAAACGTTCGGCCGTAGATACCTCTACCTGATCTGCTTCGCCATCTTCGCTCTGCTTCAGATCCCTGCTGCTCTCGCGCCAAACATTGCTTTCCTCATTGCTGTCCGCAGCGTTTCAGGCTTTTTTGGCAGCGTCGGCATCGCGAATGGAGGAGGCACAATCAGCGACATGTTCGTACCAAGTGAAAGAGCCGGAGTATTTGGCTGGTACTTGCTCGGCCCTTTACTCGGCCCGACACTGGGTCCGCTATTCGGCGGGTTTATCGTGCAGCGTCTGGGTTGGCGATGGATATTTTGGGTGATGACGATAGTATGCTCCGTCAACACATTGGCAGGCTACTTTTTCCTCCGCGAGACCTACGCGCCCATTATACTTGCCCGCTTAAAGCAGCGCTTCGAGAATAACCATAGCGCGGGTGGTGCGACAAGCTACCGCTTTGACGGCGAGGATTCGCGCCCCCTGCTTCAAAAGCTCGCCCGCTCACTATCCCGCCCTCCGCGTATCTTTGTACAGCCAATCGTCGCTGTTATGAGCGTCTACCAGGCACTTATCTTTGGGACGACATACAGTATCTATACAAATATGCAGGACATCTATTCCGGTACGTATGGCTTCTCCACTGAGAAAGTCGGACTGTTGTATCTCGGTCCTGGAGCTGGATTTTTGTCCGCGGTGTGGTTCCTCGTTCCACGAATTGACGACGTGTATAAAAAACTCACGTCGCGGCACAGCAAGAAAGCTAAGCCAGAGTTCCGCTTACCACTTGCGAATATTGGGGCTGTGTTTATTCCAGTGTCATTGTTTTGGTTCGCATGGTCCGTCGAAAAGAAAGTACATTGGTTCGCATCCATTGTGCCAACATTCTTTTATGGTATTGGACAGGTTATGATTCTGAATTGTACGCAGAATTACTACATCGACTCCTTCGAATCGTATGCTGCGTCCGCCATTGCAGCTGGGACGGTATTTCGGTCGCTTATTGGAGGTATAGTGCCTCTCATTGCGCCTGGTTTATTTGATAAGCTAGGGTATGGTTGGGGGATCAGTGTGTTCGGATTTGTAAGCCTCGCGCTGGCGCCTGCACCTGTGCTGTTCTACGTGCTTGGAGAAACGATCAGGGAAAAATTCACAATCAAGCTATAGATAGGGAAGGTTTACAATTTGACATGTTTCATTCTATATCTTCTAACATCCGTCGGCGTCTGTGTGCTGATCTACCGTAGTGTCTATAGTTGGGTTTTGGGGTCCCCTGCAGCCGTGATTGCAGCCAAGGTACGAAGCATATCAGGCATGTTTTCATTGATATCGGGTACAAATCAAAGGTCAATAATACTGCAGGTAGTATGAGTAATTCGAATGGTAGGAAGTCGATGCATTCATTTTATTTGGCACTGTATAGCACTTAGGTATATAGAATGTTTGATCATTGGTTACAGCCGTCCAATAGATAGCTGAGTAGAAAGGAATATCCTAAGTTTCTTTTAGCTATACACATAAGTCATTTAGTTGGTTTCAAATTATAGATATAATGACATGAGCGTGGGAAGGAGCCCGCGGCCGGATATGTATTCGTTGGTTATGTAAATGTATTATCGTGTATAGCTATCTACCGCCTGAAGCACATGTAGGGATATCTTATTTATAAAATTATGACTGCCGTATCGGAAGCCACAGAAATAGTTGTTGCAAACATTCATATGTAACTCGTCAGTAAACCGTCACCCAACCAACGATATGCGGCCATTACACCTTCTTGTCACCCTCTTGAATCTCCTCTTCCAGATTCCTATCTCCTTCCCCTCCACCACCGCTAACCTGCTCCTTTCCCTTAGCACTCCATTCTCCTGCCGTAATGTCCATTTTCCTCATCTCGATTTCGTGCTCTCTACCCCTTCTATAAAACTCTTTCTCCTGAATGCCTGCGCAGCCTCTCGGCGTCCTGCAGGCCCTTCTTGCCTCCTTATCAGCCGTCTTCCAGATCACTTCCCGCACTTCTTTGCCGACTTTCTCGATAGCGTCCATAGCCCATATTACATCAAGATGCTCATACCCTTCGATGATTTTGGAGTGCACAAGATCGACGTATGGTTCGCGCCCGCGTTCGAAGCGGCGCAGGAGCCGGCGTCCGTCCACGAGAGCATCGTTGCCACAGACCCAGAATGCGAAAGGTGGCGTGTTAGGCCCGTACCACGCGTACTTTGCACGACTGTCGTCACGTCCTCGTAGGTCTAGAGCACCAGCACCTGGCTCGTCATCTTCACTGTCTGAAGATATCTCCGAACGCCCGTGTTCCTGGTCTTCCTGTTCGTCCTCTCGATCTTCAATATTCTTCTCCTCCCTGGTGGCTAAGATACATTTCTGCTTGGCGAAACACTCTCTTCCAAGCCACCAGCGCATGCTCTCGGCGCTAACATAAACAGGTGCAAATTGAAACATACGGTCTCTGAGATCTCGCTCCCAGCGGTCGTCCGTCCAATTAAACAAGAAGCTGAAGACTCGGTAGCCCATTGCACCGTAAAATCGAGGCGGAAGCAGCGAATGCATAGTCATCATGAAGGGGATGAAAGCATGGATGCCGAAAATCGCACGGAACATGCCTGGACTAATAACGCGCATAAACTTGAAGTACATCTTGCCTATTAGTGGGCCGGCGTAAGCAGCTGGAGCAAGGGCGCAGAAGACAGAGATTTTCTCGCCGATTTCTGGTCGCTGCTCTTTAGCGAGGGCGACGAGCGTTTGTGTCGTGCCTTGGCTGTGCGCGATGAGTCCAAGTTTTGGAAATCCTGTCTCGGACAGGACGCGCGAGATGAGTGCAGGTAGGTCCATGACACCCATCTGCCGGATATTCCAGGCCCACATACGTGGGTCCGAGTAGGAGAGCATGTTGTGGCGGGGCTTGAAACCGCACCTGTTGTTCCCTAACCAGACGTCGTAGCCGGATTTGGCGAGGAAGAAGGCGAGACTGTCGTCGTCGTTTGTACAGTAGGCGCCTGCGGATTGCAACAAACCGTGGATCATTAGAACAGGATACTTCTTGTTGCCAGACTCGTACTGTGAGCCCGATACACCATCCGTCGAGGCAGAGTTGTTGAAGACGTTGGGCTCGTTAGGCGTGCGTTGCGACGGGTCACTCCGCTTGTACTCTCGCGGATTGTATAGGTGCCAGAGCTCGATAATAAAGCCGTCTTCGGTTTGAACGTCGAAGATCTCGCAATCGAGACCCACGCGACGAGCGTAGTAACGGACATCGCAAGGAATCCGGTCCGGGCCACCTTCGAGGGGTACGAACTCGTCTTTACCATGCGTATCAGCTCTCGTTTGTGAGTGATTGCGCTTTTCCCACGCCCTTTCAGCCACTTGGCGGGCCCTCTTTCTTTGATGCTCCTCGTGGTAAAACGGCCGGCTCTTGTTGGGGTTTCTGAAGGTGAGGCGTAGCCATTGCCTTTTTGCAACATCCGGTACGCTCGTGAAGAGGGCACCGAGGATGATCACCAGGAGAAAGCATAGCGACAGAACTGCGGATGTGCATCTAAAAAACCAGACGTGGATTTTTCGAAGCAGCGTAGGGGGGCCGTACATGGGCAGCGGCGGGAAAAGGGGGTTTGTTCTCGATGGCGGTGTCTGGGTCTTGAGTGGAGCGTCGGTCTGACCGTCTTTTCCGCCATCTTCTGGTGGTGCACTCGCGCCGTGTATCGTACCATCCTTGGCTTCACGTGCCTCGCCTTTCACGGGAGCGCTCTTGGACGGATCCCTATCGTCCACCTCGTCTCTCAATTCATTGAGCTTCTTGGCCTCATCAACAGGTACTGCCGGTAATCGGCCCCCGTCTGCAGTCACAATGACGGGATCCTGTGCCGTGATGAACTTTGCCTCAACGGCCTGTGTTGAGCCTGTAGCGTCATTTTCTTGGTCCGGGGCAAGATAGGCCAACTTCTCGGCTTGGTGCGCGAAATCGATGGCAGCCTTTGTTTTGGATTTTGTCTGGTCATGGGCGTGCTTGACATGTTTCCGGATGGTGGTGGCGGTTGCCATGCCTTCTATCGCAACGATATCTCTAGTGTAGCGACGGTCGAGTTTGGTCCGTGGAGAAATGCCATGTGCAAGTGGAGCGGCTGGGGAACATGAACGGACGAGCGCACCGGCCAGGATGAGGTCTATAATGCAGAGACAAAATAAAATGGAGAAAACAAGAGAGAGAGATTTGCGACAAGGACTGCGGGATGTTTTTTCCAGGCTACCTATGTGGCTGAGAGATGCACGGCTTGTTTGGGCGGGAGCTGGATGATGTCACAGGGCCCAAGGGCGTTCTGATTGTGCCATGTTCCCAGGCGATCGCCGGGCCATGGCCAAGCGGCAGGATTTGCATGGTTAGGCGAACGAAGGTGCAGGAGATCGGATGCAGCTGGCCAGCCTTGGGGTGGGAGCCGCCTGAAGACGGGCTCGAGGCGGGGACCTTGGCGTGCATGTGACCAGAACCAGAGTCGTCTTCAGAGTCGTCTTCCGGCTGCCGAGGTCCCAGGCTGGCTTGGCATCAACCTGCACTCGACGCCTGCACCTCGACGCCTTCTGCGTGAAGCAAAACATGGAGGTGCCGCGCAAGAGGCGGCGCAGAAGACGCCTCGACCGGCCTGCCCTCTCGGCGCGGCTGCTGCTGGACGACGGCACCAAGAGCGAGGCGGGTGTCCTCTCCGAAGATCTGTTCGACGACCTCTTTCCCTGGGCGCAGGGCACCGGTATGCACCTCCACCGCAACGGCCAATTGACCACCCAGCTGACGCGCGCCCCGCGCAGACAGCGACCTCTTCGTCGCCATCACGCCCTGGCTGCCGGCCTCGGTCGTCGCCTCCCAGTCCGTCCCGTGGACCATCCTGCCCGTCCGACGCCCCTCCAGCGAGTCCTCGCGCCCGCATTCGTCCCTGCAGGTCCCGTCGTCGTCTCTTGCGCTGCAGTCCTTTTCCCAGACCCTCCACAGCATCTCGCCCAACAAGACCCAGAGAAGAGACGCCCCCATTGAGATCCGCATCCACGACGTCGTGCCCGTGGGACTGGACACGGTCTACGTGAACCTGGACACCGAGGCCCTGCGGAAGCTGGACGAAGTGCATGCCAAGTTCGGCGGTGGCTTTGGCGGCACACGGGCGAACGGCGCAGCAAAGGGGCCCAAGGATCGGTTTCTGAAGGCGAATGGGCTCGGTGCCAAGCACGCAAACGGCGTCGACTATGCCGCCCAAGAGCACGCGTGGACGAACGCTGTGCGACAAGCGCTGCAGTCACCAGCCCTGGTGCACAGCGGAGACCTCCTTCCATTGCCGCTTCCTGCACACCCCATTACGCACGTCCCGCCCCCTCCGGCAAAGATCACAGCATGCGAACCTGTAGCCCAAGGTCTCTTGTTGCCAACCACACGCATCGTCGTTCTTCAATCGCACCGTGGCTCCAAACCTGCGCCTACCCTTGCACCCGTGAGGCCTGCACCCGTCGAACACGGCTTCGATGACTCCGAAGATACATCCAACGAAACATTCTACTCGGCTGCCGAGGATCGTTCACCCTCTCAGAACAACAGTCCTCCAGGTGAAGAATCGACCGACAACCTCGAATCCGACTTGTCTGGCTCCGATGTCGGAGACCTTTCGGATGACTCCGACGACATCATATCATTGAACGCGCCTATGCTGCCACCGCAGTCCTCTGGCGTACTATCTTCGTTCTCATCCGCCACTCCGAGACCTGGTAATTTTCAAACCAATGGAATTGCAACTCCTGGTTCGGTCTTTTCTAGCTTCACCGCAACTACTGCACGTGGGCCTTCGTCTAGAAGCAAAATCTTCAAAGCACACGGCTTGCTACAGCCCATACCAGATGGGCTGGTGCACCCCAGGCCTGGTAGTGAAGATGACGAGGAAACACGAGTTTTCGTTGATACCAACACCTTGGTAAAAGTTGGCTGCTTCTCGGGCGACTGGGTCAAGATTGAGGTTGCTGCCGAGCCTTCACAACATCCGCTTTTTGGGCTAGGTGCGTTCGGTGCCGAGCATGAAGACGATGTCGAGTGGCGTCCTGTACGGATATATGGGTTACCAGAGGCAATGACTAAGAAGGTTGCGCCATACCGTGTCAACAAATCGAACGACTTCGATCGAAGATCTAGCTTCTCAGGCTTTACACCAGCAAGTACATCATTGCAAGCTTATCTTTCGCCTGTTTTGTTGGCGAACATGGGCAGTCCATCTCACCTACGCGTTGCGCCTTTAGCACCTTCTCAGCCCTTGCATGGCCCCAGAACCGCCATTCAGAAACCTCGACTAACCGGTTCCTCATTACCTCCACCCGCAAAAGAAGTCACGTTGTTAAAACTCTCCACGCCCCTTTCATCTGAACGCCTCCTACAACCAAGCTTGTTTGCCTCTCTCAAAGACCACTTTGAACAAAAACGTCGGGTCGTCAAAAGCGGCGACTTGATTGGCGTCGCAATTGACGAGTCTCTAGGACGCGCAGTCTCTCATCCGAGCGTGAATGATGACGAAGCTGGTAGCGATGAGATTCTATCGAGGCCCAAGAATAGTCTCGATGAAAGCTCTCCAGATGTCGATGACCGCAAAGCTAAAGTAGTTGCTTGGTTCAAGATTGGAAATGTTACAGCCTCTTCAAACGAGCACAAAGGTGGAGAAGAACCAGATCCATGGGGTGGTGTAGTAGCCGTCGACGCTGCGACGACGAAGATGGAGATGAACGGAAGTGAGCAAGGGAAGACGCCACCTCCTGTCAACAGTGCTTGGCCATATTACCTTGGCGCGAAAAGGGCTCCCGTTGGTGCAAACCAAAAGATCATGACAATTGACGAGATGCCGAAACATTATGTTTCACCCTTACGGCGCCGCTTGCGAGAGCTGATAGCTGCGGCTACCAGCCCAAGAGCGATACATCTAGGTCTACCGCCTATCGCTGTGCTGCTCACGTCAACTCAGCGTGGAATTGGGAAAGCCACAGTAGCGACAAGAGCATGTGAAGATTTAGGATTACATACCTTCTCTATCGATGCGTTCGATATTTTGAGTGAAGGGGGTGCAGGCGGTGGTGATGTGAAGACTGAAGGCTTTCTCAAAGCCAGAGCAGAGCGTGCATTAACTTGCGGGGCCGAATATACAGCCTTGTTAGTCAAGCATGTTGATGCTCTTAATGCCGATCGTATGAACACCGCGCTCAAGGAGATACTAGCAGACTCACGAGTGCTTGTTGCGACCACGACTGAAATCGACAAGGTTCCAGAAGGCATCCGTGGTTTGTTCTCGCATGAGATTGAAATGTCGGCGCCCGACGAGGCGGAAAGAGAAGGTATTTTAAGTGGTGTCATCGCTGATGCGGGCATTCGGCTATCACCAGATGTCGATCTTAGTAACGTTGCTGTCAAGACTGCGGCTCTGGTAGCTGGCGACCTTGTAGATGTGGTTGACCGTGCGCTAGTAGCAAAACGAAACCGTATTGAGGCACTTGCGAAGTCTGCTTCGAAGGATCAATTATCAGGTGCTGCCGTTACGCTGCGGGATATCGAGCTTGCAGGAGGCCACTTCAGCAATAGTCTGACGAAGGCTGACCTTGACGGTGCCGTCGATGCCGCACGCAAGAATTTTGCAGATGCCATCGGCGCACCCAAGATCCCCAATGTCAGCTGGTCCGACGTTGGCGGCCTTTCGCATGTCAAGGACGCCGTCATGGAGACCATCCAGCTTCCTCTCGCACGTCCAGAGTTGTTCGCCAAAGGCATGAAGAAGCGCAGCGGTATCCTCTTCTATGGCCCACCAGGGACGGGGAAGACGTTGTTGGCAAAAGCTATTGCAACCGAATTTTCGCTCAACTTTTTCAGTGTTAAAGGTCCAGAGTTGCTCAACATGTACATTGGTGAATCGGAGGCTAATGTGCGGCGTGTATTCCAGCGCGCACGCGACGCTCGGCCTTGCGTCGTCTTCTTCGACGAACTAGATTCCGTTGCTCCTAAGCGTGGTAATCAGGGCGACAGCGGTGGTGTCATGGATCGCATTGTCAGCCAGCTGCTCGCAGAACTAGACGGCATGAGCGACGGCGGCGAAGGCGTCTTCGTCATTGGTGCGACAAACAGACCTGATCTGCTCGATCAAGCATTGCTCCGTCCTGGTCGCTTTGACAAAATGTTGTATCTTGGTGTATCAGATACGCACGAGAAACAGCAGACTATTCTCGAAGCACTGTCGAGGAAGTACGTGACCCAAACCCCATCCTTTCCTACACCGTATGCTAATAAGGTATTTAAAGATTCACACTCCATCCCAATTTGTCGCTCGCCCGCGTCGCCTCCACGCTCCCGTTCACATACACAGGTGCAGACATGTATGCCCTCTGCTCAGACGCCATGCTCAAAGCTATCACGCGGCAAGCGCGTGCCGTAGATGAGAAAGTCGCCTCCCTCAATTCTTCCCGTGTCACACCTATATCGACAGCATATTTCTTTGATCATCTTGCAAAGGCAGAAGATACGGCTGTTGTAGTCGTGGAAGAAGATTTTATTGAGGCGCATAGAGAGCTGGTGCCAAGTGTTAGTGCGGACGAGCTAAAACACTATGAGCGTGTGAGGAAAACATTCGAAGGGACGGGTAAGAAGGAGGAAAATGGTCAACAATCGCAAAATGGTATAGCATCACCTTCGACTTCATACAAAGGAAAGGGAAAGGCTGTTGTGCCACCAGATGAAGACAACATCGTTATCCAGACCGAGAATATCGATCTCAATGGGTCGATCGCTAGCGGTAGTGGAAGTGGTGGAAGTGGGAAAGGTAAAGGAAAGGCGCCTGTCATGAGTCATACCAGCAAGAACAGCCTCGATATCGCAGAGGGAGGGTTTGGAAGTGCGGCAGACGGTGACGAGGAATTGTATTCTTGAGTAAGGGTGGCATAGGTATGGATTCGCCTGCTCACTGTAAGGACGATGTGTATATTATATATACCTTTGTGAAGTAGCATAGCGTGTGTCAAACACCACAAGATATTTTGTGAAATAGCACGGTACATGTAGGAAAAAACGCAATTGTTGCTGGTGCATTATGGCACTGCGACTTCGTTGGTTTGGTGATTAAGTTTTCCTAGAGCATTAGCATTTGATTTTGGAGACAGTCGCCTTGTCATTCAGTGGTGGTTGTGGGAATACTTTTGAAGATTTGAGAATATTCCGAGAAGCGTAGACCGTCGCTTGACAAGAGATCTTAGCCAGTCTTCGGCTTTTCACGCCTTGGGTGATAGGGATCAACTTGCCCAAGATTCCACGCAAGAAATTATCCAACGGACTCGGGAGCGTAAAATAATACTATTGGGAAGACAAGGCAGGGTTGACGAATCGTGTGAAACGATAAGCGGCAGTAACTGTTACTGTTATCAAGCTCCCTCGAACACGACTAGGGATAGACTGCATATGCCCCGGATTTGAAAAAGCTTAAGAGATGGATACAAAACGTGACATGGTGTTTCATACATAATAGGTCTAGCTTTGGATAGGGCAGCGATCGCACGCTTGTGTGACCGCGTTGGTACCATGATGGCGAGGGTGCTCATCCGAATTTGATAATGGCCAGCACGGTACCCACATGCATCATCTATATGACACAAACATGGCTCTGTATCAACAACGGTCTTTGACCCGACAATAGTTCTCACTTGCACATGCATATCCACGACGTCCTCATAATCGGTGCAGGCCCATGTGGGCTTGCGATAGCAGCCAGACTTCGCGAACACACGCCGTCCGCGACCTTCACTGACGATGAGCACCAGCGCTATCACTGGATCCGCAAGCATGGCCGCAAGATGAATATCAAAAACTACCGTACGAATACTGACTCTCTTGAATCCACCACATCCTCACGCAGTGCATCCGAATTTCGCTGCCAACATGATGAAGAGCTCGACATGCTAGTTCTGGACGCCGAAGGTGCCACCTGGATGACTAAATGGAATCGACTCTTCAAGACCTTTGGAATCGAACATCTGAGAAGTCCAATGTTCTTTCACGTCGACCCTGCCGATCGAGATGCCCTTCTTGGTTATACGTACACGAACAACAGAGAGAAAGAGTTGCAAGCTCTACCCGGATGCGCTGGGAAGGAAGTCAGCAAGCATCGGAAGAAGAAAAAGCTCAACAGGGGAAGAATATCGCAGAGCGGCCCGGATGTGGATGAAAGAGATCGCAAGGATTACTTTACTCCTTCGAGCAAGTTGTTTCGCGCTCATTGCGGCGAGATCACTTCTCGGTACGGTCTTGGAAGTAGCTTAATTCAGCATGAGAAGGTTGTCGATGTTCAATTCGATGACGCATCGACATGGGAAGAAGGAGCACACGACAGTGTTGTCTCGGATGATGGGTCGAGCGATGACTACAAAGTCTTCCGTGTTTCTACAAACAAGGGCGTGCGTTACGCCCGTGTTGTGGTTCTAGCTATTGGGCCTGGGAATGCACCTGTCATACCGAATGTGCCCGGAATAACACCTAACAGACCACACGATGGCTGCTGTCATGCTATGCAGATAGAGCAGTTTCCTCCAGCTCACGTAAACACTAGGATTGCGCAACGCCAGCCTACCAATGTCTTAATTGTTGGCGGGGGTCTGACTAGCATTCAGCTTGCAGACCTTGCCATCAGGAAAGGCGTGACAAAGATTTGGCTCTTTATGCGCGGCGGCGTCAAAGTAAAATACTTTGATGTGGATTTAGATTGGGTGGGAAAGTTCCGGAACTTCAATCAGGCAGCTTTCTGGTCAGCCGACACTGATGAGGGTGAGTGCTGTGATACTTCGACATCTGGATGGCATCAATAACAATACACCACAGAACGATTCCAGATGATATGCGAAGCGAGGAATGGAGGTAGCATAACCCCTCGTTACCGCAAGATTCTCGATGCTCATATCGCAAGTGGTAAGATATCACTTCACACCCACTCGGTTCTGGAGTCTCTTATTTGGGACACGGCTCTGCACCAATGGACATCAGTCACTACAACTCCCTCTTTCGTGTTACCACCGATCGATTATATTATCTTCGCGACTGGCATTCAATCAGATATTGAACGCATCCCCATTCTCCACCACATACAGAAGAACTATCCCATTGATCATGTGGGAGGGCTTCCATGTTTGAACGATGACTTGAAGTGGACTGACGATGTTCCCTTATTCGTGACTGGCCGGTTTGCGGGGCTTCGGCTCGGTCCCGGGGCACCTAATCTAGTGGGTGCTCGCGTGGGCGCCGAGAGAATTGCTTGGAATGTCCAGGATGTTCTTGTGAAGTCAAGTCACAAGACTAATACCAAAAACATCAGAGGCATGTCAGAAGACCGTGTCGAAGAGGACATTGCCGCATATGCGGCTGGGAGGCGAAATCGATTTGACAGTTTGATCGGCATAGATGCGTTGTGAAAGGGAGGACGAGATGAGCCTAGTACTAGATATCGCGTTATTTGACACGAAAAAAAAACACAGCTGCTTAGTTGCTAAACAAAAACACTACTACTCTTTATATGGACGCTAATAGGTCTCAAGAGTATCGTACTGCGCAGATACACCACCAAATTCATCTCAAGTTGCCCCCGAAAGTGCCTACTTCTTGCTTGTAATTCACCTTAACATTTTTGCGTGGATACGCCACCATCACTTGTTCACTACCCCATGTCATCACTGCGGAGGTTTCTCACATCTGCTGTGCCTATCCTCTAAACGTCTTCGACCACTGGAACTTACCTATTTCTTAAACAATGTTTGTTGAGTGATTTCTTTTGGGTACTAAGAGTGACGGGTCTAATGCTGCTTCCTTTACTTTCTGTACCGTGAGAATTATATTGCGGATAGGAACGTAATAGTTCTACATCCTTTCATTTTTCAGCCATTACCAGCACTAGAAATTAATCGTCTTACTAGGATCAAACGACTTTACTACCATAAGCATTCAGCAGAAGTTTTCAGGAGCTCGAATGTTCTCACGCGCCAATATTTCTCTGATTCAAGACTCTCAGCTTGATATTTGAGGATCAAATGAGAGCTGCGCGAATGCTAAAGCTTATGGTGAAAATCCAATTTGCAGGGTTGATTTGACCTCGTCAGATTGCATGATAAAGCTTGATCTCGCACATCTGCTAGCTCGTCTTGAGCTTAGCAATGTAACGATGACATAAAGAGCATAGAATTGTATTGGATCATAGCAATACCTCACCATCAGCGGACTCGATATAGAAAAGACTATTTGTCTAAAACTACGCTGACAACGAGGCGTTAGATCGTGAAGATGTTTGTTTTCGTCCGGATATAAGATATTGTAGTCCTTGCGTGTCTGTGCATTGTGCTCTTCTACGTAACGTCACGAGATAAAACCTTCCTGTACATTGAAATAATTGTTTGCTATTACTAGTGCGCTGAAGATAAATGTACAAGGTATATGCCAATCGAACAAGTTATCACTTGTGTACCCGAAGCTCTTCTAGAGCTACATCCCTCTCTACCAGCTCTGTTGTTGATATACTCAATGGATGATGAGGCTTTTTAACCTGTTTGTTGCCTCTAGACTCTCGCGACAAGCTTTTGTCCGAGCTGGTAGCACCAAACCGATACTGAAAGTGGTACTTGTAGAAAGAGGAGAGTAGCGGCATGCAGCCTGCCATAATCGCCACTGTTGTTTCGGCAGTACTAATCGAGGGTTAGCTGAGTCAAATGGGGGAACTGTTCAACACTTACGCCAGCATAATCACGGTCATGTTGTACACGGTTGGATTGGTGTTCTTGGTTAGTGACTGCCAGATTAGACGAACCAGGCTGAAAGCGATACCACTTGTTGGTCAGCTCTCTGATACTTTCGTACTGCAACCGGGAGCACACTTACGCTGATCCGAAACTCAGAACAGCCACGATGGCAACCTTCTTCGCAAGTGGCATTCGGAGGCCCCAGACCGCAACGACGGCAACTACGAGAATTGCAATCTCGGTGATTACATTGATTACTGAAGCTGTGATAAGAAGCAGCTATAGGACGGACTTCGTGTAAGCCAAACTCGAGCATCAACATTGTGTAGACGTACATGTTGGTCAAGGCAACTGCCATTTGACTGTGGAGTTTTATGCCCAACGCATTGTAGTTGGATGAGTAGAATGAGCACTAAGCAATATACGACGTTGAACACCACCATAAACCATATCCAAAACCACATCTGACGAGATCCAGTTTGGCGGGGCACGAAAATGCGTAGGTAGAGCAGGAGAATGGCGACTTTCGCTAAAGTGATGTCGACTCGGGCCATGATCATGATATAGTTCCAGTACTTCCCACACTGGTCAGCAGGTTCTTGTGTCTAAATGGTTCTAAATACAACATACCGTGATGAAATGCGTGTACTTTGTTTTTGGCACATTCCAAATGTCAACACCTCCGCCATTCTCCACGGCTCCAAAGGTGACTCTAAGGAGTGCAATGAAGAAAACCTGGTTGAATTACTCTTCTGGACAGTTTTCAGGCTCTTCAGAGTTATTTAGCCTTACCCAAGCTAGTAGGCTTGCCCCTAAAGTATAGTCAGTCGAAACAAGAACAGGGAAGCGTTCGAAGATAAGCGATGAACGGAGTAAGGAGCAACTCACAATCATCCCACCAAAGTGACTTGGTGATGCGAGCCCGAGTGTAGATGCGAATGGCGACGAGCAGTGTGACCAAGCCAAGGCAAACACTCATGACAACGTAGACGGTCTGAGCCTTTGAAGGAGGATCGTCAAAGTTGGAACTTAGTCCGAGTGGAGGTGGGGCGGCTGCCGGTACAGCCATGACTTCCTACCATTTGAGTTGAAAAGTGGAGAAGACAGCGGGTAGGCCTGCGCAAGCGACGAGGAATTGCTTATATTCTGCGACATTCTACGGGGAGGCTCTTGACCCCCCAAACTGACCGGTGTTGGTCTCCGCTGCGGTGTAACTCGATTGCCTGGTGCTGAACGACATGGATTGGGCTGCGGTGGACGCACAGCTGGAGGACCGTGGCCAGACACACATCAGGGCAGGCACCAAAAAAGGAAGAGCTAGGCCATCGGTCTGTACTACAGGGATCACCAATGGCTTCCAGGTCACGGGGATATCGTGTTCGCCGCAGAATAGAAGGATACGACTGGTCCTCCATATTGATTCCCAGTAACCCTGCCAGTATCGGCGGAAGCTTCGCTGGCAGCTGAGTTCAATACGAGTAAAAGCGAACAGCAGCAAATGCATTCCTCGTTTTTGTATCGTATCCGTGCGGGGTAAGCGTCCTGGCAGGCGCCACCCAGGTGCGCCTTCCCTTTCGCCAATGATAGCTTTGTACCTTTAAATCGACCCCAAGCGTCTTCACCCCCAGCCTTGTCCCTGACCACTCATCTGGAGTTGTCGTACATTCCACCCACCGAAGATCATGGTCGCCCTCGCTCGCACGACGCTGACCGTCTGCCATGCAGTCGCCTTCCTCTTTCAATTCATCTTCCTCACTGCGGTGGCCCAAGAGACGACGCACCTGAACATTACCGCAATCGGTGCTGCCAATGGAAGGTCGACGATCGAGTGCTGGCAGATCACCCGCCCATTCGATATATCCACGGACCCGGGAACTGCAGGTACCATGTCACAGCAGCTGGGCGACTTGACCAACCTCACTCTCACCATCTTACCTCCCAAATTCGATGGCGGTCTACACAACGCTCCTTTCGTCCAGTACGTCACGTGATTAACATCCAAACCCGGAATTGTGACCAGGGTCGGCCACTGACAACAATCCTAGATATGTCGCATTCACATCCGGACTCGCGGTTGTTTCACTACCTGACTCCAATGAGCAGGCTGTTGTCCATGGCGGAAAGTACGGACTCATTATTGCGGCCGACATTGCTTCAGTGAGCAAAAAAGGTCACATTACGCGATACCCAGGCAGCAGCACGACTACTGCTCTGCAGATACGGATGCATGCCGACACCCCGCCCGCACATATCATACTTCACAAAGGCGCCTGTCGGCGAGAAGAGCTTGCCGAGCTGTGATGAGTCAACCTTTCGAAGAGGTCACATGTCAAGGTTGGATAGTGACTTTTAACGGCTAACGACGAAGGATCAGTGGGTTCTTGATATCAGGAAAATTCGCACTGATATAATCCAAATGGATCACCACTGTTCCATCCGTCTGGCTTGGAAAGGGCGCGCTGAGTATTGCCGTGCAAGACGAAGAAAATCCCGAGAGTAAAACGTCCACTACTGTTCCTCAATCCACACCCACTTCCGAACTTTTTCCTTCCTTTGTATATTTTCGAATACGTCTGAACGCGGGCGTGTTTTCTAAACCCAAACCGTGCGTCGTCGCGGAAATGTGACATCCTAGCTCGGACTAATACATTAGCATTGGGTTCTCTCTTTGGTCATCTTCAGCTGTTGCATACCTACTTGGAAAGCTTTTGGTATACCTCTTGCTAGCACAATATAACTGGTGTTGTGGTGCGCCGACAGGAACCTTAGGTTCCCAGGGTAATAATGAAGTGGTGACTGTACAGAGTATCAATGGCGATGTGCTTGGGCTTCGGCGGCCGACAAGTTATCATCCAAATACTGGGTACTCTGTGGCTATATAGATCGAGGGAAGGCGCTTCATTTGTGAATAGACTAAGTATTGAACGTATCTACTGCGCAGACACACCGTCTTGCAACATTAAGTAGCACAATCTTAGGCGCACTAGTGTTCTATGCTGCTGATTAAGTAAATATATTAGCTTGCAGCTAATATTAAATAGTAATTATACCATTGGCGTCGATAGTCTAAAGATAGTGCACTCGTAGTGGGGATGTGCCGCCAATGCGGACAAAGCATTAACAACTCCAAGTACGACCGACGGGCGTGCGAGCTGAAGCTGATTCCTTTTCCTTGTGACAGTTATTGAGTTGCACGCATCACTCATTTCTCAACGATGCGGTTTGAATCATCACGTCATCAAATATGCTCAACATCTAGCTATGCGCGCTAACATCGAACGTTACTATCTACAAGACGAGCTTGAAAGTAGCAACCTCGAAAGCTCTGATTTCAATCTTAACACCTTTCTTTCCATCTGTTTCTGTAAATGCAATCTCTTTCTCCCCCTCAATCTCGTCCTCTAGAGCATTGACCTTGACTACTTTCTTGACATGCAAATCACCCCATGTGAGCACAGCTTTGCTCTTTCCGCCTAGCGCATCGTAGATGCGCACAATGACAGACTGTCCTTTCTTAATAGGCAACTCGCCCCGCGAGACATCCTCGTCGTCTTCACCGCGTTTGATGGTATCAAGTACGAGGTTCGGTGCGCCGTGGATCTGGAAAGAGTGCAGAAGGGATGGGTTCGAGCTGGGCTTGCGACCTACAACGCGAAGTGGGTTGTTGAATTCGAAAGCCTTGCGGACGGTAGCTTCGCTGAGGGGTCCAGAGTGAGGGAAGATGGCGTAGCGCGTACGATGACGGCCCATGTCAGCGTGTGCATCTGGGGCCTTGGGCGCGCGGAGAAGCGACAGCCTCATGACGTTCCCTGCGGTTGCGAAACCATAACGGGAATCGTTGAGGATAGACACGCCATATGTAGCTTCTGATAGATCGGCCCATTTGTGGACACAGACCTCAAACTTGGCCATGTCCCACGTCGTGTTGTAGTGCGTTGGACGGCGGACAATTCCGAACTGTGTCTCGTAACTGGCCTCTGTGTTGACGATGTCGACGGGGAACTCCACCTTCAGAAATTTCATTGTCTCCTGCCATTCAATTTCTGCGTTAATCTCGACACTTGTGGGGGCGTTGCCGATTGCAGCGGGTAGAGAGATTGTGGTCTTGACCCACGACTTGTCCGATATCTTAGTTTCCACGTTCAGCGAGACACAATGTGGTCCACTCTCCGAAATAACCACCTTCGATGGTGTCAATTCTTTGCGCGACTCAAGATGATAGACTTCTACATCCCAGGCTTGCCAGTACAGCGGCTTGTCGTCGAATATCACAAGTTGCGCCGCTTTAGAACCCTTGGGAATGAGCTCACGATCGGCGTTGATATCGAACAAAGACGTAATCACGCCATTAGAGACCTCGACTACAAACTGGGAGTTGCGGAGTTCGAACACATTTGGTCGAATCTCCTTAACCGAGGAAGCGGTGGCGGAGTAAGGCGAGGCAAGCGGACGAACTTCCAATGCGCTCAAGCTGTTTCCATGAGCGAGACCGTATGTTGGAAGACCAGCAACTGGAGGAAGCATCACGAGCTCTGTTCTTGGCCAAGGGAGGGTGTTTAGTGCAAAGAGTTCGCTGTCATGCTTGACGTCCTGATCAAAGCCAAGTTCCGATAGTGCATCCGAAAGCAACTTTTCACCAGTGGTGAATACTTTAGCATAAATCTAACTCTGGTCAGCACAACTTTCCAATTATGCGAAGCGCAGCATTCACCTCATCCGAATCACGGTAGCACATCTCAATCGAGCTACCAGGCAAGCAATCATGGAATTGACACAACAAAACGTCTTCCCACATGTCATCTAGATCTTTCTTCGGGTACTTGTAGGAACTCTTCTTCCCGAACTTGTTCTTAATCGTAGCCAACGTTGCGAGGTATTCAATGTCTCTCAGCATAATCTCAGACTTACGATTATTGCGCTTGTTGTTAGCTTGCGTGGTGTATGTTCCACGGTGTAGCTCAAAGTAAAGCTCACCATACCAGGTCACGAGTTTTGTGCCCTGCTCGACTTTCTTCTCTAGTCTGTCGAAGAAGTCATCGGCAGACTCGCCAAGTTTCACGCGGGGTAAAAGACCCTTCTTGTCACTGATTCCACGGCATCGTCGGAGCCTTTCAAGCATTTCCCATGTGGGACCGCCACCTCCATCTCCCTTGCCGAACACTAAAAGCGAAGTGTTGTCTCGGTCTAGAGATTTGTGCTGTGTGACGCTCCTCTTGACGTCGCCAAAATGTGCTTCAGCAGTGTATGTCTCACAGGGTGGCATGTGACAAATGACCTGGCTGTTGTCGAGAGCTACCCAACTAAACGTGGTGTGCGGGAAGTTGTTGATGTTGTTCCAGCTAAGCTTCTGCGTCAAGAATCTCGTCATTCCGGAGATGCGACAGATCTGAGGAAGTTGCGTAGAATAGCCGAAAGTATCTGGGAGCCAAAAAGTCTTGCATCGCTGTCCAAAACGGCTCTCGAAGTATCGCTGTCCGTATAGAAATTGCCTGATCAAAGACTCACCACCAGGAAGGTTAGTATCATGCTCTACCCAACTTCCACCAATAGGCTGGAAGGAGCCTTCCTTGACCTTCTTCTTTACACGGTCGAAGGTAGATGGGTACAACTGCTCTAGCCATTTATACTGCTGAGCCTGCGAGCAAACGAAGCGCAGCTCGGGATACCGATCGATGAGGTCGCACTGATTCGACCAGGAGCGCGCAACCTTACGTTTTGTCTCGGCGAAGGGCCACAGCCAGCATGTGTCAATGTGGCAATAGCCAATGCCAGTAACGATAGCCTCCTTGTCGCTTTCGTAGACTTTGTGTGAATCGACATCACCAAGGTACTCGCGTGCAATCTTGCGACCTTCAATGATGCTTTCCTGACTCCCGCCGCCGGCAATGAAAGCATCTATGATGCGATTCGCAACCTGCTGCGCCTCGTGCTTCTCCACCGAGTCGTCCGGGAACTCCCTGGCTGCATCGCCCAATTCCCAGAAGTCATAGCGCAAAGCTCGCGCCTCTAGGTTGATGGCTTGGATCTCGACTATGTGGAGCTGGAAGGATCTATTCGGGTCTGGCGGCTGGATGGAATCACCGTTGCCGTTGCCAAACATGCCGTTGCATGCCACCTCGATGTAGAAGGTATGCTCCTTACCATCCCTAAAGTCGTCGGGCAGGATCCATTCGGTGCGCTCACCGCCACCGGTCAGGCCGTGAACGACGTCACCGTGTTCTGTCCATATCATGCCCTCGCAGTCGGCATCCCATTTGAACTCGAGGTGCTCCTTGTCCAAGAGATAGTCGGGGATGGTGAGCTCGACTTTGACCCAGTGTGTCGACCAGCCGGGGCCGAACCAGTCGCCGGGCTTGAGCGGCCTGAAGTCGTGCGACACGGCGTCCTTGAACGTCGGGCGCGAGAGGTTGGGCGGAGAGTAGACGGAAAGCTTGATCGGGCCCGGGTGCACCGCTTTGGCTTCGACGATCTTCCTGCGCAGCGTCAGTACCAGTGCCAGTCCGGCAGAGACGCAACGTACGGCAACAGGCCCTGCCAGTAGTACTGTCCGCCGTCGGTGAATTGGCGCAGGCGGTCTCGGTAGATGCGATCGATCTGCTTGCCCACGGGACCAGCCGCGAGCTTGGGGTAGTCGGAGGAAACGGGAATGACGCGCTGTTCGCCCCCCATATTTGCGTGTTGTCTGGCGATGGGCGATGAGAGAGTGGAAGCTGGAGCTCGAGCTGCGGCGGGCCCTTGCATGAGCTATACATAAGCTGGGGCCCCGCATTTCCCCTACCGTGGCTCAAGCTTCCCGGCCAGCTGACCGCGCCATCCGGCCACCATCACAGATATCACGCGCGGCATCCTTCCGACAGGCAGATGCAGTGCTTGCTCATCATGCTTCACAGCAAAAGTGGCCCATCTGTCCGCTTGTACGCCAATTTCCATTTGTAGAGATTGCAGACCATCCAGGTACTCCGATCCACGGCCATCACGTGAATACCGCCTAACGCCATATCAAATCCATCAACATTGCAGCAAAAAACATTCCAAAAAGCAGTACTCTAAGCACCGAGCAACAAGAGACAGCCCCAGGTAGACTAGGCTTCTAGTGGATACGATCAAGACGGGCCCTGTTCATGGCGATCTGGTCATCCACCTTGTCCGTCTTCTCCGTGATGCGGCCAATGTGTTTGTTCTGCGTGTCCACCTCCTGACCCATAGCTCTTCCAAGAGCGTTCAATCGCTTTGCAGCTCCGTGGAGCTGGTCCAGATTGTTGTCGATCTCGTTCTCTGCCCGGTGTAAGTATACGATGTTTAGAAGCCGACCATCAGCACTTACCCATTTCGTCGTCTTCCGAATCAGCCTCGAACTGGTACTTTGCACGATCTGCCAGTGTCGACTTTCCGCCAGTGTTTCCAGCGGTTTGCACGCCTCTCTTGTATTCGTCTTGCCTTGCCGTACTTTGCCATGCAGCAGCTCTGGTAGCATCTCTCTGAGCACGTTCGGCCTGGTGATTCTCCATAATTTTTCTATCTCGTTCCTCGCGACGTGAACTAGACGTGAACGGGTTTCCTACGTGGACGGCAAACATGCTACGATTGAGTGTCTTCAGCTCCCTGATTAAGTGTGTTAGTTTTCACACTCGCGCAAGTTCAGGAGCTTAACATAAATAGGTTAAGACGGAGCACGCACCTCGCTTTCTCCTCTGCAATGCGGTTCTGCGAAGAAGCAAGATCTAGGTTACGTTCGGTATTATGTATTCGCTCTTTGGGTTCGATCGTTAGTAAAAGTTATCCCTAAGGAGAGAGAAGAACGAAACGTACCTCCCTGTGCACCAAGGCGTGCAAGAGTATCACGACCGGTTTCTTCGGCCTGTTGCGCAAGCCTCAGCGCATTGCGAGTGCTAGAAACGTCCTGCTGCTTCATAAATCTGATCTCATTCTTGGTGGCGTTGATATCTTCCTCCTCCTGCTCCTCAGCAGTCAATTGACGATCTTCGTATGCCGGCCCACTACCATATCCACCCGGAGCTCCATAACCACCGGAAACGCCCGACTGGCCATAGCTACCGCCTTGCTGTCCATAACCGCCCTGTTGCTGGGGTGGCTGCTGCTGTTGGCGCTGTTGATGACGGTCGGCAGCACCGCCGAACAGGGCACCACGATCTTCCTCGTTGTTGGGATCGGCGGTGCCTAGCCCTCCGTATCCTCCAGCGCGGCGAGGAGGGCCCTGGTCGGCGCCCCCGCCATACTGATTGCCACCATAGCCACCAGACGCACCGTAGTTGCCGGATGCTTGGTACCCTCTTCCGCCAAACTGTCCGCCCTGGCCCGTCACGGAAGGAGTCTTGTCCTGACGGTACGAGTCGTTGCCTCCACTGTAGGCCGGGGGCGGGTTCGCGTACGGGTCGTTCTGGGGGGGAGCAGCGTAAGGGTTGGCCGCTGCCGGCGACGCCTTCTTGCCGAAGAGGGCTGCCCGGTTGGCATCGTCGTTGTCGCCTCCCTTTTCTTTCCTCTTGAAGAGTTTCATAATGCGTAGCTATGGGTATGGTGTGAGTGTTGGGCTCAGGTGGACGTTGGGGGTCAAGGCTGGGCGGGGTGACGCACTCGTGGGCTATTGCTGGTTTCGGGTGGTTCTCGAGGTATAGGTCGCAATCGGTGTATCTAGCAAGATAGGTGGATGCAACGTGGTGTCTTCGGGGTGTCTCTCTTGGTATTTGAGGGTTTGGTGAAGTGTCTGAGGTTCAACGCTGGTCGTTTCGTAGTAAGCGCGGTCCAGCGGCCTTCGCTCAGGGATGTTGAATGGCGGGCCCGCGTGGCTGTGCAGCACGCGCCACGCATTCCTGCTTTCGCTGCTTTCACCGCCTCAACGACGCGTGCACTCTTGGGTCAATCGGGCCCTCACACTACATTGACTCCGCTATTATGTTGATTTGTATTTGAATTTCTTATTTGCCATGTCCTGCGAACTGCGGCTGAAGAAACCATTGCGCCAATGGACCCTGCATCCGCTGACGGCGCTAGCATTACGCCGCACAAGGAGTTGCACTGTAAGAGATTGACGGGAGCGTGTGTACAGTACCTGGTAATTTGACCGCTGTCTAACTAGTATTCATCTTTACTGCAGACATGAGCCTTCAAAGCCCATGACGACACTTAATTTTTACTTAATCCATTCCGAGCCCCTCACTTAGCAGACCCTTCGATCCCATTGGGCTCTTGAGGATGCCGTGAAGCCTTCTTCGTCCACGTCATATCGTCAATCGCACTGTGGTCTTCAAGTAAAAGATGTTCGTCCGATGCCAACGCTTCATGCTCCTCCTTGGTCCATATTTCCGTACCTTCCACCACCGGAAAGGACGTAAGCACGCGGCTGATATCACCCCACCATACCTCGCCAAATTGACGATACCACTCGACTGTCTTCCTCAGCCCATCGTCAAAGCTGGTCCTTGGATGCCAGCCCAGAGCAGCGAGCTTCGTCCCGTCTGTTGCATACCGTTGATCGTTGAAAGGCCGATCCTCCGTGTACTGCACCGACTTCTCGAGGTCTGCCCGTGTCTCATGAGGAAGTTTGAAGAGGCCCAATAACTTATGACATATGTCCGTATTGGATATTTCATCTGTAGTCGCAATGTTGTATATCTGGCCGATGTCGCCTTTATGGAATATTGTGTCTAATGCGTCCACAATATCACCCGCATAAAGATATCGTCGTGTGGGTGATCCATCGCCGTGGACTAAAAGTTTTCTCCTGCGCTGTAAAAGCATAATGAACTTCGGTATGATTTCTGGGTATGGTGAGCAAGAAGTAGAGATGGCAAGGACGTTGACGTACTCTCCGGAAACTGATGGGGTCCATAAACATTATTAGATCTTACGGTAATCAGAGGTAGCTTGAAGCTCTTCCGATATGCGCTAACCATCATCTCCGCCGCCGCCTTGCTTGCTGAGTATGGGTTTGTCGGAGCAAGAATGCTCGTTTCGCTAAGATCCGCTGCACCAATCGGTACGTCTCCATATACCTCGTCTGTCGAGATATGTATAAACCGCGAGATTCCATGCTCCCGAGCTCCTTCCAGCAGAACATGCGTCCCATACACGTTTGTATTCGTGAATTGGTAAGAATTGCCGAAACTAAGATCAACGTGCGACTGAGCTGCGAAGTGGAAAACCGTGTCAATCTGGTGCTTGCGCAACACCTTTCTAACGTCTGAGGGAGAGGTGATGTCGCCTTGTTCAAATGTGAAATTTCCGCAGCCTTCGAGAATGCGTGTGTTATTCAGTGTCGCGCAGTAGTCGAGTTTATCGAACGAGATGACATTGTAGTGGTCGGGATACGTAAGGGTCAAATGTCGGACGAACCAACACGCGCTGTGAGGCTGTCAGTCGCAACTTTACTCCACGTGCATGCCATGGCACACATGAAGCCGGCCCCCCCTGTTATGAGAATGTTGCGCGCGTCCTCTCGTGCCTCAAAATGCGTTGTTCCTGTTAGGACTGGAGCTTGCTTCCAAAGATCTTCTGTCAGATAAGACCTAGGATTTAGGACGGTCGAGTCTCTCCGGTCTGTGTCCCGCAGTTAGTCGCAAGGTACGGCACGTCGGAGGTCTCTACCCCCCGAAGTGAGTGTTCAGTGCGCTCAGGAGGAGAGCAATGACTCTTCAGGGGAAGGTTCAAAGACCGACATACGTTTGAGACCATTGGCAGTCGCTTCGCAATCGGCACTTTCTACGGCGGACATCTTGATAGAAACCGCCAGCAGAAGCTATACATATAGGGCAGTCTTGAAAGTAGCAGCGCAACCATCTCAAGAAGACATTATGGATGCATCATCTATACCATGCCTTTCGCGACTTTTGTTCCTCCAGCTAAAACTGCAACAGGAAGCGCTTCCGCTCATCATGTGACGTCATCCCACGTGTAGGCTAAAATTGGCAAGGTGCCTAGAGGGTCGCTGCCAGTCACGTGCCGGTCTTTCGATGTTCGGCTCTAAATTCGAGCCGATTCAACCTTCGCTCTCGGATGCTGCTTTGTTTCGCGTGAGACCAGCGATGATTTAGCCTGTCGCCGACTTAATGTCTCTATAGCCATCACACGTAAGTAGTATATATATAATTGCAGCATCTACATTACTGAATGGCACATCGCTTTCTCCACTTGAACCTGTTGTCATTGCGAAATTTCTAGCCATAGTCCGCGAGTATGTCTTCATCCAACCCAGATTCCTTAGCGGCCTTGAATAGCGCGACACTCGGCACCGTCATGCCCGTCGTTACGCTGCCCGACGGCTCCAAGATACAAACCGGCACTGTTGGCGCTCTTCTGGTCAACATACGAGAATATGATCAACTCATGTCCGGATCTGCCGTCAGTGACGCTAATAAGAAAGAGCTGGAAAAGAAAATGGCAGCCAGCATGCCAGTGCTGAAGAAGGCGGGTGAGTCAATGCACCTTGTTCCGTTCTTAGGATGAGTATCTTAAGGGGATTCCTAGGTCTTTTCGGGCTCTTCACACCTGATGAATGGATCAACGGAGGCAGTCCCGGTCGGAAATTTGTGGGTGAGGTTGCAAAGAGGGAGGGTTTGTAAAGACGTTCCGGACACGATGTAATTCTGCACGTGCTATCTGCAAGTGTTGACCACAATATGACTACCTTTCCTTCACACAGTTGGCATTGTGCTACATCCGGACACCTCTCTAAGGCTGTTGACTATCCCGTTACTTGCTAGATTGGTTCGCAGTATCATGGGGCACGTCCTCAACGTAGAACAGCATTTCAGGATGTCTTTCCTGCTCCGGCCTCTTATCGTTCTCGTTTCCCCAAAACACCCTAACCTTAGTGATCATCTTATTACCCAACTCCTGTTTGTGGCTGACCAGAAAGTATCCAAAGGATATAGCATTGGGTGAACCGAGCAATGCCATACCTTCGTCATCTTCGGTGCTGAACGTCGCTCCTGGCCAGCCCGTGAGCTCTTTACCCCACATCTTGAAAGTAGAAGCGACGATTGATGCCGTCTGTTCATTGCTAACTGATTGGGCCCAAAAGTAGCGGATATTTTTTATGTTGGGATTGTCGCGGTACCAGAAACCCCAGAGAAGGTCGGCGGAGGTGCGCAGTGCGGGGAGTTCGGTTTTGTGCGGATCCCAACCCCAGTTCCTCTTCGCGGCGTGGGCAGGGCTCAGACGAAATTGTGCGGTAACGACTGAAGACTCCCATTAGCTTTGATGTGTTAGTATTGGGGACATGCTACATACCACCACCAACCTGATTGATAGCGACCTTATGGTTGGCGCCAGTTTTCTAACGACATTCGGATTAGTTGACAGATTATAGCATTTTAATATGCGGTAAACTGACCGAATACTCCTGGTCATTCACTTTGTATTCTTGTTCGACAAAGGGAATCTTGTCACCGTGTTGGTTCTCCTTATCTTCCTCGCCATGCCAGAGCTCGTAACATATGTTATCTCCTCCACCATTGATAGGCTTCTTTGGGAAACCCGAGAATTTCGGCCTTTTGTTCAAGTTCAATGCGTCGTAAGACGTGTCGTATTTCCAAAACCTTTCGTAGTCGCAGAAAGTCTCATCATCGGCGTCGACTTCTTCCCATCCCCACTTGGACATGTCGCCTGATGCGCGTTATTAGCAAACTCGTTTCAGGCAGATTCTGTACCGTTGAGTATGAAACATACCCTTTAGATCACCCTGCCATTGAGTTCGAACAGTCGGTGGATTGTTTGTGGATTTAAAGATCTTGCCTGCCTCTTCATCGGTGACTTTAAAGGCGGCCATGAATTCACCACCCCTGCAGACTGCGTCGGACCAGAGCTTCTCGTCTGCCGTGGCGGACTTATCCCAGCGGCGCGCCAGGCCATATTGCGTGGGCGGGGAATCGAACGGAGAAGCAACGATCGGTGAGCTCAATACAGCACTGATGAGGGTAATGGCGAACCCGAGGAGCATAAAGCTCGACATTGCGTGTGGTTCAACGTGGTTCTGATCGGGTTGAAAACCACGTTTTGGAGGTTGCAGTGTGTGTTTATAATGTGGTCGCTCAACGTGTAAGGCGCGGCCGTTTGCCGTTCTGATCTGTGAAAATACGTAAAGCGTCCGTTGTCACCAACGCTGTCTATGAGACTACTTTGAACATGAACGGGAAACAAGCAAGTCGAGCTTAAGGAAAGCTATTAATACAAACTTTATTACGGTTTAATCGTACGGTGTGCCTATGTATAATTTCGGATTTTCCTGGTCGCTACGCAATGCAAGCTGTACCAGACGTCGGCAACCCGACAACCCAAATTTGAGACATATCCGCCAGAGAATGTGTAGATCGATATCACAAGAACAGGTTATGTGTTTTTGTCCTGTTATGTACTCCAGCTATTGTTTGTTGATCATTGGTCGACTTCCTACAGACGCAGCAAATACACGTTCTTCTTCCTCACCACATTACTGGTAAAAGCATCGAATGGTGATGAATAGTTCGGTAATCTGAAGTGTTTCAATGGATCTAAAACTCAAGACAAAGTCAGAATGCGCCTATCTCCTCGCTGGAACCTTCAAACGCCCAAGACATGGTATCATCCTCTTCTCGTTTCCAACACTCTTCCCGATTTCCAAACTCAAACCCAAACCCGTCATGTGTTGATATGTTGGTAGCAGTCCAAGCACCAAGGTTCCCCGTCTTGCCCTAATTCCACGATACACTCCTTACAAATCGTCTTTTGACAACCCAGACATTCTCTCGCGCAAATGTAACAAGTTCTTCCTGTGCATCGTCGACAGTCCATGTAACCCTCGAGGTCCCTTTTTCGTTTGGGTGCAGTACTGCAAACATGGCAGGGGCTGAGATCTGATTTGGCGTGCGCGGCGGCCTCTTGGACGGGTGTTGAGCTTGGCATCCGGTCAAGTTCGAGGTCCATGAGGTGCGATGGCGCTTTGACAAGCGATGCCTTTGGGCTTAGACGCTTCAGTTGCTTGACTGGCCGGCGCTCCGAGTCTAAACAGACGGGTGTCCTCGGAAATGTCCGATGTGCACTGGCTTCGTGAGATGCAGGGTCATAGCCGTGTAATCTGATGTGGCCTTCGCTGGTAGGAGATGACCGTAAGAGCGAATGGTGGCTGCTGTGATCGGGTCGATCCATCTCTGTGGAAGACATGGATATGTGTTTCGAGGCGGGCATGTCCATGCCATCTTCTATTCCCCTCTTCCTCTTCCCAAGACCGGCTGTCAGCTGCGGATCTACCATGTGGTTGTGTATGGGTGCGTGGTTTGACAGTGGGCGGGCGGGGCAGTTGAATGCAGGATTGTGGCCGAACAAACCGGGTGTGATGTAGACCATGGCGGGAAATGGACGGTGAGGCGGAGGCGGGGACGCAGCGACAGTGAACGCGATTCGAAGCGAGGGCGGCGAAAGACCGGAAATTCAAGGGACAGTCAGATGCAGAACGCTTAGATAGACATGGCGCTAGAAGTGCGAGCAACGGAAAACATGGGAATGAGCGACGTGTAGGCAGGCGGCCTCTAAGAGGTGGTGGTGGAGGAGGAGGAGGCGTTGTTGTCGTGGGAGGAAGAACATGGGACGTTGCTCGGAATTAACTAGCTCCATGCATCCAGCCCAGGCACGCTCAGATGCAGGGATTCGCGGGCTTTTCACGTGTCGCCAAGCTACCGCGGCGCGTCGGAGCTTTCGCCTCCGCAACCCACCAAACAGTCGTGTGTACATACACCTTTCTGTGTCTTTTGGAAGTTTGTTCTGTTTGGGCTGGGGAGGGCGCATTGGTCGGATGGTTTATGATACCCAGGGGGGCTCCTACTTTGAAGACGCCACGCTCGTTGCTTTTGTTCGCTTCAGCCAAACATCACTAGACCATCACCACCATGGATACCCTCAATGTCTCGGAACTGGTCGAGCGGCTCGGGAGTGACGAAGAGTCTGTTCGTAAGATGGCAGTGTTCAAGCTGCAGAACGCCATTGGCGACCCCTCTTTTGCCGACCTGTTCATACAAGAAGGGGGCCTACCCAAGTTGAGGTTCCTGGCCCTGCATTCGACGGGGAACACGTTGGCATACTGCCTCACATCTTTGTCGCGGCTACTGGAGCTCGACAAGGGATGGGACCATGTCACAGACGACCTTACTAAGAGGGTCAGTACAAAGCGGGCGCTATAGACTATGGCGCATCCGATCTAACAATGGATAGATAGTTGGACTTGTCGTCGCGCAACCTCTCGTCAATGTCAACCGCGGCGCCATGTCTGTCCTCGCTGCCATTGTCGGCAACCCTTCGCACCGCAACTCGCAGCCCGGCATCACTGGCTTCCAACGCCTGAAACCCATCGTTGAATCGCACAAGCAGTTCCTACCCTCACTGGTCGAAAAGATGACTTCAGCCGACCACGCTCTTTGCGCCAGCTCTCTCCAACTTATAAATGCTCTCATGCGAGACACCATCGCGAACGAAGCGGACTCTGAGTGGCCACGGTTCATAAAGCAGCTGCAGGAATTGGGTGTGATAAAGAGCGTGTACGGCCTGATGCAGAGCTCTGCTGTGCAAGATCTGGCGCACCCGTTGCTTGACTTTCAGTCTCTGACCAAAATTCTGTTGCGGAGATGGGGAGAAGAGAAGGTGGACTTGGAAAAGGCAGACCACCGGAGAGCTATACGAGGATTGCACGTCGCAAGCAATCCGGATCAGGGGGCAACAGACCCCAAGGGCAGCAAACGACAGAATCCTGCAAAATGGAGACGCTTGGGTTTCGACAGTGAATCGCCAGCATTCGAGTTCACCTCGACCGGATTCCTGGGCTTGATGGATCTCACTGATTTCGTCTACAAGAATGAAGATGGCTTCCAGAAATTGTTGCTTGAGCAGTCAGCGGAGCCGCTCGACCAGCGTTGTCCGATCGCTCGCGCAAGCCTTGCGGTCACATCAATCCTGTACGACCATTTTGAAATCGACAAACCAGACGAGTCGGAGTCGAATAGATACACGATCCTAGACTCAAGAGCAAACTTCGAAAGGGCATTCAAACCTTTACTCTTACATTGGTCAAGGTTACACACGAGCGGCCTGAATGCCTTCATTCGACTTTGGAAGGCCGCAGGAGCACAGTCTGAGGATTTCGAGAAGATCGAAGAGTTGGTACGAATCCTGACCGAGCAGATCGTAGGCCAGGCTCCTCGTACGAAAGAAATTAAGGATGTTGAGGAGGAATTGGCGGAGTTTGATATCCAACGATTACGAGAGCTTCAAATGGAGCTGCTTGAACTGACTTATGAGGACGCTTGGGGTCATCACTTACGGTTCGTCCCTATCGTTGAGTCTGCATTCCTCATGCTAACCCTACCTAGACAAGTTCGCGACGAGCTCAGTCATGAAGCTCTTCAATTTGTCAAAGAGCAGCGCATTAGGTGCCTCCTCCAAGGCGCCTGGTTCCCACAGACGATGAACTACGGCACAGAAGCAGGACCAGTCACGAGCAAAACCCTCAGCCGAACTGTGCCCTCGTCATGGCGATTCGTTCGACTTTCGCACAATCGGCGATACTTGCACTATTCGGACTTTGATGAGAAGCTACCAACAGAGCCTAGGCTGGATGCCTTGCAAGAGAAAAGTAGGGCTCCCCACTGCTCTGTGGAGTGGTATACGCGCTGTGGCTGACATGCATTTTTAGTCGATCTATCCATTGTGTCCTCGGTGGTCAGCAACGTGTCGGCGTCGGCCCCGTCGACATCGTCGTCTGACAGCACGCTTCGAGAAGCTAGCCACGCGAACACGTCGACAAGAATCACCATTCACGGGTACGTGGCTGCACCCAGCCATTCGCGACAGAAATCGGATGCTTCAAAGACGACGCAGAAGGAGTCGGTCCTTCTTCAGCTGCATCCGCAAAGCCACACGTTGGCGTCGGAGTGGCTAGACGGGTTGCTAATGCTGCTCAACCAACAGCCGATCACGGCTGACACGAACAAACTTGTCAACCTAATCGGCGGCTACGGACTCAAGATTCGACTTCTCAACGTGCGATTTGAGGATGTGGGCATGGAGGAGCCGATCCTACCGAGCCGTGAGGGGCTCGACGACGACTACTATTACGACATTGGCGGCATGGAGGCCGGGGTGTGAAACTACAGCATGCATATGGGATCGCGTGATTGAACAGAACAACAACGTGGGAATCAGCATGTCAGTGTTGGCTGGCACTGGTTCAGGTACGGACCATGGCCGTTCTACGCTTAGATCTGGCGCTATTTTGGTGGGATGACGACTTGGCAAAGGTACGGGGCGTTGGGTGCTTGGGTCGGCAGGGGGTTCTGGCTGGGGAGCAATTTATCGATGGGGAGGCACCAAGGCTGGCGAGCAGCGTATTCGAGTATCGCACTTCTATTTAGATACCCTTTGTTTTACAGCAGCGTAGCACCACGTTTTCGCCATTGTTGACGAGGGCTCCGCTTTCCTACGAGGGCTAGCCGGGGCACTCAGCTCCGGGTGACGAGACTTGCACGGCGTCTGCTGGCGAGGCTACACGGCGATATTGTGTGCAGCTCGTGGCGCGCTCCAGGCCGTCGCCTCGCCCGTCGCCCGTTTCCCGCAGGGCCTCGGACGGCGGTGGCAGTTGGAGTGAGGAGGGTGCCGGTAGAGGATATGGGCTTCGACGAATATCCTGGCGTCTATCCCGCCTGCGTCGTGGGGAAGGCCGGTGGAGCGCGGTGGGCCGCTCACCGTGTTTTGTGCCTGGAGCACCCCCCGGCCTGAAACAGCGGGCGGGAGCAGAGCGGGGGCGCAAAGTCGAGCAACCACGCAGCAGGCAGCGATTGGGCGGGCGCGGGTCGAGCGGTGGTGAATGGCCTCGTGGCGGCGCTCCAGGGATGCACGGGGCGCGGCGACGTAGAGGGGCCTGAGTGGGCGCGCTGGAGATGGGCCTGGCGAACCGCAGGTGGAGACGAGGCGCTGGAGGGCGGCGCAGTGGTCGTGGATGGCTGCATGTGTGGTTCGGATGCTCTCTGCAGCCGCCAGCTTGTGCTCCCTTGGTGAATGCGTTAGCCAGCCTGCGTCTTCTTATACTGGGCCAGTCCTTCGACCCCGTCCACGCTCATCCACGCCCGTCCACGCCCATCCACATGCCTTCAACCCCGCCGGCACCATGAAGAAGAGGCCCCGGGCGACGCCTCCGTGCTCGCATGCCGAGCTTGAGTCGTTGCCAGAACCATTGAGGTGCGTACCGCCAGAATGCTGCTGCGGCCGTGATTTGCTGGGCCCATGTGATTGTGATAGGGGCGCATAACCCTCTTCACTACCACCCCCCCCACCGCGGCCCGCGTACCTGACAGCCCTGGCCGCCATGACGCTGACGTCCTCGCCCGCAGACGGAAGCTTTTTAGTTCGCTCGAGCTGCTGCGCATCCAGGAGGAGCACGCCCTGCACGACCTGCACGACCTGCACGACCACCGCTCCAGGTTCATCGCCCTCCACCGCGCCCTGCTCCCGCTAGCATCCTCCTCGCGTCGCCGACTGGCACGAGCCGAGAGCCTAAAGCACGCCCATTACGTCGCGCAGGCCGACGCCTCCTTCTTCCTCTCGCTGCCGCCCAAGGTCCAGCGCAGCGCCTTTTCCCGCGAGGAGCAGACGATTCTGGTCGGCCGCTACGACCCATACGGCGCCTCGCCCTCGCACCTGCACCGCGACGAGGAGCAGCGCTTCAGCGACTTCCACTTCGGCTTCAACGACGACGACGACGACGACGACGACGACGACGACGACGACGCTCCCTCCCCCCCGCGCGGACGCCCCCAACGCCGCCGCTCCAGCCTGTCGTCGGCCGACATCTCACCCACTCGCGGCTCTCCCTACTGCCCTGCACCGCAAGAGCTGGAAGCAGACACGGAAAGCAGCCTACTGTATCTCGACGCCATGAGCCCATTGGCCTCGCAGCCCTCGCGGGCCAGCTTCAGGCGCACCTTGTCGCTCACCAACATCCCCCTCCGCAGCTCCACCTCGTCTGCCCCCTTCCCACCGGAGCCGCTCTCCGCCCGTGGAACCGCGCCCTGGCACCAGCGCGCCCACTCGCAGTCCTTCTCAGGGCGACACTCCTCCCACGCGCCCCAGGCCCCGGTGTTCGACCCGGAGGCGACCCACTACCGGGATGCCGAGACTCGCAAGAAGCTGCAGTTCCTTGCTTCTCCGCAGAAATTCGACGAGGCCGTCGAGTTTGGCTTTCCCTCCATCAGCGCCGACGACTCCGTGACGCCCCGTTACCAGCTACCCCCCATCAGCACAGACGCTCGCAACTTCAGCCGTGACATGCAGACCTTCCTGAAGGACGACCGCGTGTCTTTCTTGGAAGACAACGACGAGGACAACAAGGGCCTGGACTCGGACAATGAGTCTGTTGCCGACTTCGACTCGCCTGTCACGCCCTCTAGTGTGGGGGTTTCCTTCCGATACCACTCTCGCAAGCAGTCCTCCAATTTCTCCTCATCTATGGACTCCAATGGCGTGCCTCTGATCCACCCGGTAACTGGTCGTCTGAACCGCGAGATGACGCTGCGCATGACGCTTACTCGACCGGACCTACGGGCAGACGAGGAGCAGCTGTATGGCTGGCAAGGGCAGAAACACACAAAGGATGACCCCTTTGCCCTAGAGGACCTTCCGCTCTCGGACGACATGAACGGAACCAAGGGCCCGTTTTACGTCAAGCCGAAGCCGCACGGGAACCTCGTCAGCCGCCTCTTCAAGCGTGCCAGTAAGAAAGGAAAATGAACCTCACGATACACTACTCTACACGAATTACGAGCATCCACACGATGCATAGGTCACGACACTCTACCTCCTACCTCGACCAAATTTCCTTAATTATCTTCCTTTCAAAAATTCTTTTCACAAACAGTCATCATGACTTTCCCTTTGCTGTACTTTAG
This sequence comes from Paracamarosporium sp. OC-R06-R3, assembly GCA_019828545.1. NCBI lineage: Eukaryota > Fungi > Ascomycota > Dothideomycetes > Pleosporales > Didymosphaeriaceae > Paracamarosporium > Paracamarosporium sp. OC-R06-R3. Next base: position 99,403 of record JACVRA010000329.1, on the reverse strand, counting down.
CGGGCGTTTAATCAGGCAGGCATGAATTCGGTCCTACGGCTAAGCTTTTATGGCCCGGCCATTTTCCTTTCAGTGTACAATATACCATTTAGCATGCATGCATGACCGAAACGAGACGAGATGAGGATGCCGCAGATGATGGTTTATGCACTCGGAAGTTTCCGAGATGCCATAACTATCATCGCCACTGCGGGATATGGGTCTTGGAATTACGGTGTAGATTCGGAGGATGGTAGATACCCCCAACGATGGCTGGCAAAAGCGAAATGCAAAAACGTCTTGGAGACGAATTGTTTCTAAATCCGTCTCTCTGTTTTACCTGTGCTTCCACACTTGCGATGCTAATCTCGTCCCTTTGTTTCCACTCGTGCGTGCCCGATTGGCATTTCTCACCTACACCTCTACTTCCCAGCATCGCGGTCTTGTCGGTGATGGCTGGCGCTTGGGGCCGTTGGGGCTGGTGAGCTTCATGTTCCGTGTGAATAGCGAACTGTGGGGCCGAATGGCTTCCCGAGCGGAACACAATTACTCGCATAGCAAACCTACCGCTTGGACGGGAACGACTACGGGACTTGTTGAAGGCCGCCGTGTGACACTAACTTTACGCTGCCCGCCGCACAAGAATGTTGGGAAGCCTCCTTTCCAAGCGGCAAAACCTCGTGGGCCGGGCTGAGCTGAGCTGCATATGCGCATGATTGTGATGGCCTCAACGGGGTGTTGACCCGGCGGTTATTGCAGATACGAAGGGGGCAATCCAGATGCAGCACATGGCTGAAAGCGTAATACACGAGCACGGTAGAGTGATTAGCGTGCCAGGTACGCGCGCCTGGCGACCGGGCTCACGTGCTGCAAGCGCCCCGGGTCGCGAGTCAGATGGTAATTTTCCGTCCGTATCCTACTCTCGGCCAAGCCGTCGCGGCCGTGGTTCGTGCCGCTCTTCCACTTCTTTGTTCGTCGGACGGCTAGAGTCTGGCTCGCGGCTTCTGCTACGCGCCGTTCCCGTCACGTCGGCATGGGTACTTGGTCAGGCTTGACCGGAGCTTTTGAGATTGTGCTCATCAGTCAAACCAGCCGGCCGAGGTCGGTGTTTCGACGTCTCTTGTTTCGAACACTTGGGAGCGGTGTGTTTGGGTTAGCGCAATCCTAGTTAGTGTGGAGGGTGTAGGCATGCGCGACATCTTGGTAGGTTTGCGCTAAGGGAGGTGTGCCTGCGTTAGCATGGATGGGTGGTGTGGTTAGTGGACGGATCAGTGGATTGCCGGGGCCCAAGTGTTTGGGGTGAAGGTGGAACGTGCAGGTATTTGTGATGAGGTGGGTGATGGTGCTTGAGAGGATTGTAGAGCACACGGGCTATGTGTTGGTGATTTCATAACGTTTGGAGACGTTTCACGTGGTACAGTAATAATCTTGGACGGCAAATGTTAGGACCCTTGAGACGGTCATTAGAAGCGAGCGAATTGTTGTGAACACATGAACAGCGTCCGTGTATTCGCAGATACTGCCATGACATCAAAAATTGTGAGCAGGGCAGGGAAAAAAACATCAGGAAACAACCCAGGAATCTGATTACTTTGAAAATATTCAAAGCACTCCCCGAATACTCTTGAAGTCTAATCCGGGGTACGAATCATGGCTTTACCTTGTGGTGGTAAGTGCTTTTGCCCAGGCAGGCTTCCAGACTACAGAGATTGGTAAGAACAGCAACAGAGAATAGAGCACGCACACACACAGACAAGATCTTCATTTAGACGTCAGGAATCTCTGCCAGAAGGCCCGATAGATGTCATCAGGATGGTTTTTGCTTCTTCAAGACTTTCATGTCTGCAAGGCCCAGCGTCTGCGTAGGCGGTATCTGGACGTATCCATAAAGGCCCATGTGTTTCATACTAAAGCAGGAGAAGAAGTGATACAAAGACTATACATACCGTCTACATAAGCTCCAAGGTATATCGTCAATATCTGACAGACCTTATCTGCAAGAGGTGACCCATCACGATAAGGTTTCTCGGCGAGGACTGCGGAGCTATAGAAGCGAAGGGTGTCCGTCAATGTCGTCTCATTGCTCTCTTGGTATTTTCACTATCGCAACGCTAGTCTATGCACATGACCTTGCGGCCACGCGTCTACCTCGACAGAGCAATATCGTCGATCCGCAATATCATCTTCACCGTCTCAGCCGCCAGCTCGATAGCACTCGTGCTCACTAGCAGCGGCTGCAGCACGTTCTCCTCCGCGATGTCGTTCTTCACTCCCCCGCTCTTAATACTGACGCCAGCATTCCTCTGTTCCTGTGCGTGACGATGCCTTAGCTCCGTGACCACCTTAATACTGTTCAACCCCGCATTTTCTGCCAAAGTGGTAGGAATGACCTCCATGGCATCTGCGAATGCTTTCCAGCAAATAGCCTCGGTACCTGTGAGCTCACGTGCCTTAATGGCAAGTCGGTGTGCGATCTCGGTTTCAGGCGCGCCGCCACCTGCAAGGAGGGCTTTCTTCTTTACAAGCGAGCGGATGGCGCAATGTGCGTCGTGCAACGAGCGTTCCGTCTCATCCAGGATCAAGGAGTTTGCGCCCCGGCAGACGATAGAGACGGTTGAAGAGGCGGCCTTCACACCTGATACCTTTACGTATCTTGCGCCTGATGTTTGGACCTCTTCGACAAGGTCGGCTGAGCCAAGCTTGTCTTCTGTGAAAGACTCAATGTCGGCAATGGGCTTGCAACCAGTACTCTGCAACCAGTTAGTGGAGATGTACGAGCGTGAGCTGCCGTCCTTACCTTGCAGATGAACTCGATCTCTTCACGCTCAATGTCCTTGACCACGAGAATCTTGAGTTTTGACAAGAAGTGCAGACTGAGGTCATTTACTGCGTCGCGTAGAATGGACTTCTGGATGAAGAGCACATTGCACTTCGCCTTTTGAATCTTCTTGACCATGTTTAGCAGATACGTCCGCTCCTCCTTGAGAATCTTGTCCATTTGTCTGTAATCGTTGACAACAATCTGGTTCTCCATATCTGGTTTGGGAGGGCTGAGCTGGAACTGTATCAGACCAATCTTCGCCTTCTCTTTTATCGTTGGGCCTCCTGCACTCTTTACTACAGGCTGGTGGAGCACCAGACCATCGGTCATCTCGCTGTCCTCGATGGTCCCGCCCGGCTTCTTGATTATCCGAATGTTCTTCAAATCTACATTGTCGGCAGTCTTGGGGTCGATAACCTTGAGCACCGAGTCCACAGCCATGGCGGGCAGCTTAGGCTCCTGTGCTACGATCTTGGATGAAAGTGCGGTGGTCGCGGTCTTCAACAGGGTTGGTCGGTCGGTCAATGAAATGGGTATCGACATGTCGGTGAGGATCTCGATGGAATGTGCGGCAGCCCGCTGGAAGGCCTCTGAGATAACGGTAGGGTGGATGCCCTTCGCCAATAACCGCTCGGCAGCACCCAACAGACTGCCTGCTATGACAACGACTGATGTTGTGCCATCTCCTGCCTCGATATCCTGGGCGTGTGCGAGGTCGACGAGCATTTTTGCGGAGGGGTGCATAACGCTCATTTGGTTCAACATGGTCGCACCATCGTTGGTGATGATGGTCTCGCCTTTACCGGTTTGGATCTGAGCCATGTTAGCAAACACTCAGGGAGGCATGTATGAAAAGACGTACCATCTTGTCCATTCCCTTGGGTCCAAGCGACTAGAACATGGTCAGTATGTGCATCACCCCGCCCCCTCCACAGCTCGACATACAGTTCGGATTGCGTCGGACACAGCTACAAAGTAAAGTCAGCTTAAGCTTCTGATATATTAGTAGCATTCCGTACCTCTCGCAGCAACAATGTTAGCTACACGAACAGCTCTGGGCTTTTCCTTGTCCTGTCGCAGCTATCAGTCAATGTTTTCACAGCTCACAGGCGGACTGCCCACCTTGAACGCAGCATTTCCACCACCGCCGCCCGATGCTACTTGCGCTGCCATCTTGTGTGTGTGAACGAATTAAAAGACCTAAGAGGGTATCGCGTGTCGTGTTGCGAGGAGCTGCTGCCTCGTGAATTCTGGGGTCAACGCGATAAATTCGAGGCGCGCGGCGGGGGAACTTCGGAAGGCGCGATTGAAGCGCCGATTCGCCGACAGCCTGACAGCTACCCTCTGTGTATTACAACGCCGTCACTCGCCATCTACACCCCAAACCACCACACGCACGCCTGCACGCACTCGCTGCCGCCGGATACGCACCCGCCATACCCCGTCCATTCCCGCCCATCACCACCGCTTCCGAGGCCGCCTCCGCACGTTGTCTGAAGCGCAAACATGCCCTCCGCCACGGGCTCCAGCTGGGAGAAGTACCAGAAGAACTTCGCCGACGACGAGATCGAGGAGAAGAAAATCACACCTCTGACCGATGAGTAAGATGCACCGTGCCCACGGGACGATGCTGGATGCTGAATGAGGGGCAGGGATATCCAGGTACTGAAGACGTACGGTGCGGCACCGTATGGCGCGGAGCTCAAGAAGCTCGAGAAGGAGATCAAGGACAAGCAGCAAACCATAAACGAAAAGATCGGTAAGTTTCGTCGTGTACATTCAAAATGCAGACCCCACTAACAGTGTCCAGGTGTCAAGGTACCTTGTCCGCAACGCACTCGTGTGCCCATACAGCCTCTGACTGCTCTCTAGGAATCAGACACCGGCCTTGCACCTCCACATCTCTGGGATATTGCCGCCGACCGACAACGCATGCAAGAAGAACAGCCCCTCCAAGTCGCCCGATGCACAAAGATAATAGAAGACGAGAAGGACTCGGAGAAGAGCAAATATGTCATCAACGTCAAGCAGATCGCCAAGTTCGTCGTCAACCTCGGCGAGCGGGTATCACCGACGGATATTGAAGAAGGCATGCGTGTAGGTGTTGATAGGAACAAGTACCAGATTCTCCTTCCGCTACCGCCGAAGATCGACCCTTCGGTGACTATGATGACGGTTGAAGACAAGCCCGATGTTACCTATGGCGATGTGGGAGGTTGCAAAGAGCAGATCGAGAAATTACGAGAAGTTGTCGAGATGCCACTCCTCTCCCCCGAGCGCTTTGTGAACCTCGGTATCGATCCTCCCAAGGGCGCCCTTCTCTATGGCCCTCCCGGAACCGGAAAGACGCTATGCGCTCGAGCCGTTGCGAACCGAACAGATGCTACTTTCATAAGAGTCATTGGCTCTGAGCTAGTGCAAAAGTACGTTGGTGAGGGCGCGCGAATGGTGCGTGAGCTCTTCGAAATGGCACGGACAAAGAAGGCATGCATCATTTTCTTCGACGAAGTCGATGCCATCGGTGGTGCACGTTTCGATGATGGCGCAGGAGGCGACAATGAAGTCCAGCGAACCATGTTGGAGCTTATCACACAACTCGACGGTTTCGACTCCCGCGGAAACATTAAGGTCATGTTCGCAACCAACAGACCATCCACGCTCGACCCCGCGCTCATGCGTCCCGGTCGTATCGATCGAAAGATTGAATTCTCGCTCCCAGATATGGAGGGCCGTGCCAACATTCTACGCATTCACGCAAAGAGCATGAGCGTCGAGCGCGACATTCGTTGGGAGCTCATCTCACGGTTATGTCCAAATAGCACCGGTGCTGAACTGAGAAGTGTGGCGACCGAGGCGGGTATGTTCGCAATCCGTGCAAGGAGGAAGGTTGCGACTGAGAAGGATTTCTTGGCTGCTGTGGACAAGGTCATCAAGGGCAACTTGAAATTCAACTCTACGGCTACTTACATGCAGTACAACTAGACGGGTACGACGGGTGGGAGACGCATTCATATTGGAGCGGTTGTGAAGCTGCACCTGTACGAGTATTTGGAGGAAGGTGTAGACATCGTGTACTGCTCGTAATGCAAGTAGTCTGATATTAATTCAGAATTTGAACGACCTCACTATACGAACTTGTGAAGAAATGTGAAGATTGATAATATATGCACAAGCGATGCGTTCGTGTCTGAACTAGCATCCTGGTTGTCAAGATGCTAAGCAAATGGGTGAGTTATTTCATTCGGCAAGAGTGGTGTCTCTTGCTACCGCAAAAATATAACTCGTTTCTTGATCGCGACGTCCTCGCCATCACCGTGACGGTATTCAGCAACGATGCATCACCTATACTTTAGTCGTCGAACTATTCGACTTAGCATCATATCCTGCCCTCGGCTAGGAAAGAAAACTGGGCATGGCGTTTTGTCACTCATTTTAAGGTAACACATGTTACCGAGTCTGCTTATACATTGTTACTGGTACCAGAGGTCATTCTTGGCGGCTCAAAGGATTGCCCAAGTGTTATGAAGACAGTCACGCCTAGAGAACATAAAGCTTATCTTCAGGAGAATCTCCCCTACCATGGTTATGTCAAACTATTAAACGTCAAATCTGATGACGCACTTTGACTGTTCGATGATCCCCCGAGGATAACACATCTTGAATGTCCCTCTTCCCTGATCGGTCTATATACTCGAGGTCTCTAAGCTCGACAAATAATGGTGAGTCGAAACAACCACGCACCAGTATCAGCTCTTCATTACTGCATCTGATGATTTTCTTTTTTTTTTTCGCAAAGACGACGAACGCTCTTAGCTCGGCAACCGACTCAGCATCTTTAGCAGGTTATTACGTTCGCTTTTCAGATTTCGTTCGCACTTCAACGGCGGTCGTTTTGCGTTTCATCTTGCTCCCCTTTATCATTTCTCGGCCTTGGTTCTCACATGGTCAAGACGAAAGAGGCTACATTGCATGTGTATCCCGAACGAGCTCTCGCGGACGCGTTCCGCTCAATTCAGCTCGGACTACGTCATGTATCAGTGTCTCATGAGACCCTCATAGATTCCGTGCGTTGTTCCTGACGTCGTTCCTATCTGTGCCCTTTGTCAGACAGGAACATCCTTTAAGGAATTCGGTCTGACGGCTACCGCAGGGGGCAGCTTGTATGGCCATAATCGAATGGCAGTATCTGTTACGTGCCAGTCCGAGCGCGAGCGGTGCAACGACCAAATGCAAACAAGAAGTGGAAGCCATGAATGTCAACTAACATTCTATCCGGACTAATTTGTGTGCATTACAGTCAACTTCAGCAGTTGTTCCTTCGATTGGCTGCTCGCCGACTCGATATCGTAGCGGCAAATTAGAACACCATGTCTGTTTCTGGACGAACTGGCTCACACCAGTGAAATTGCTACATAGTCTCTCTCCCATGCGACGGACCTTTGAACGGTCGAGAAGTACACAACACGATGGTCAAGATTAATGATGCATACGTCCTCGGACTAGAGGAGCTGATCAATTGAGTCAACCGCTGAAGGTACGATAAACTGCTAAGGCCCTGCATGCGTGGTTACTGGTGTAGCAGTGACATCTCGAAGGTAACGTGCGGGAATAAGAAAATATGGAGCGATTTTTATTAGTGAACATGCATGCAGCAATCAATGCCACCTGCAGACCAAGTACCCCCGCACTAATCAACCGTTGGGAAGACAAGACACGTATTATGACATCCCCGTCGTCCAGATGACAGGCTTAAACATTACACGGAGGGCTATTCTGAGACGGGTATGCCAGTGCTATGAAAGGCTTGGAGAAGTCCATAGTAACGGTGTCTATAGTTAGCATGGGGTTGATATTGGCAGAGACCAAGAGAATATGATTTGTCAACCGGGTCCACGAATGTGATATGTCATCTTCACTGAAAACTGCTTTGGCTCTAAATTTACATACGCTTCTACTCATTCACCATCTTAAGTATCGGCACATCTGAAATATCCTCTTATTATTGTATGGAATGCTCTCTGTGATGTTTTTCTTTACACGTCGCTATTTCCGTCCTTCGCATATGAATCCATCTTGTGGGTCATGCTTAATACCTCAGATCTGCGCCATGAACGTCGAAACAAGGTTTGTGCATGATGCAACGACCTTGGTACAGCGAAGCATGACAACCTTCCACAAACGGTGGCATTAGCGCCAGCGCTTAGGTAGAGATTGCTGTTAGTCGCCCAACCTGAGACGCATACCTTATTGGCCTGATGATATTATGCGTCTGCAGGAAGTCATCCGGATCTGATAGCTCACGTTCCTGATGCCGCTCCAGGAAATCCTGCGTTTGACCCCTAGTGTTGAAAGAGAATGCAGTATAACGAAGAATGGAACAACTACTTCCTGCGGTACTACGTTTCGGTGCCTAGGTGTGTAACACACACTCTCCGAAATCCACCCGTGCTTCTTAGTTTGATCCCGAATATTCTCCATTTTGTGCTGTCTTAATTTCTGGGCATGCGTAACCAACCAACCATATCCTACCACGATGTGATGGACGACCACCCCTCGCATGAAGTTGAGCGTATTGAGTAACCCGTACGAAGCATGTGTGGGATCTTGAAATGAAAGGATAAGGACGAGAAAGAAGAATGCGTGGGCGACGAGGCGGTGAGGCCGTCAGCCCGCAGCGCATAATTAATGCATAGGAAGGAGTTAAGGAATCATAGAGCCGATTCGTAAATCTGGTTCCGATTGTATACAGAGCAACTCCACGGGGACGCGTAGAGCCACTGTAATAGGACGATCACGAGAATGAATGGGGGTACTACAAGGACAAGCTGTACACTTGCACATACGAAAGAAAGGAAAAATTAAAACCCGATGAAGGTCTGATTACCCTGGAACGCAAAACAGGGAAGAGTTCTGGGAACCGCTTGCAGTAAGGTGCGCCATATGCTTCGAGTGTATCGTAGAAGGAAAGTTGTGTTCCAGAGAAGGACGACCATTTTATCTTAGAGCCGTGACGGTTTCTATAGCGTCTTCAAGATCAGTAGTAAATAGTGGATCTTGTCAATGGTACAATGTCAAAACCACAACTGGAAGCCCATCATTATTCTACATGCAGGATAGCTTCATTGTATCCCTGGCCTTGTAGCGCTAGTATCTAAGAAAAATCAGATAGAGCGTGTATAGTAATCATCTCACACAGCATGGGACTGTGGATATGCCTCTACGCTGTGCCACCACATAGCTATGTTCAATCTTGCTTTTTATTATGCCTGCAGCAGATGTTTGCTGCTTCCATGCATACTGTGCATATCAGTCGAAATAATCGGAATTGTGTCGTCGTTTTCGTGTGGCTTGATGTATCTACCACTATTTTGTAATGGAGATTTAGACAACTTTGCAAGAGGGTGGACGTGGGAGGGTTAATAAACTTCCCTATATCCGATCGGACTAACACTCTAGGAGAGCCGCAAATTGGCAGCCCCAAGAGTTCTGTAAATTGTGTGTTCTACATGCTTTGAACTTGTATCATCGTTTATGCGTGATGAAGTTCAGCTAGCTGCCGCCCTTCGGGCTGCGTATTTGTACGCTGCGCGTATCTCCGGTTCCTTCTCACTCTTAGGCGAAGCATTGCATGGTGCGTGGGGTTCGTGTTTGCCTGATCTTGTTTAAGCCCGAGTGGAGAAATGCAACCCCCCTAGTTTTGAGAACTGTGAGAGGACAGTGACAGCCAACCACGCTTGCTGATCCCAGTCAAATGTTTGCCCCTCTTCGCAGTGACACTGACAAGCAAACTTCTTTGTGCGAGGTTTGTGATCAGATATCGTCCCTATTGGCATCACACATGCATGTAACATAGCGAGTATAACCTGAAATCCTGGTGGTAAGCATATTGACCAGGGCATTAATAGCCAAAGGAGTTGGCGACAATGCCCGAATGGGATCAGCAAAAGCTCTTCCCCGAGGTGTGGAACCCGGAAAATGCAAGTCCTAATTTGTAATACCTTACAGTGTATTTCAGTTTCGTTCAAGAACTGGCAGGAATGATTGTTTTCGTTGCCTGTTCTCTGCGGTAACCTTGATTGAAGGTTGTCATCGTTAGCGCATTCCTGAGCAGGCGGGAAGCGGTATCCAAGGCGTCGCTCCTTGCGGTTACGAAATCTAGCGTCGAGAACGTTGAACTGGTTGTGTTCAGTAGAAAGCCATCGTGGCTTGTTAATTGAAACCCGAACTGTTCAAAAAGGCATGAAAGATGACATACAGTCTGCAATTTGTTACAGAGGGCTACTGCCTGTCCACTATACCGCGGACGTGGACGGGACAGGGCGTCCGTGATCAATCAGATAGTGGTATGGAACATACCGAGCCTCTCCGGAAAGATATACAATTCCAAGCATCGTACCTATAATTACCGTAAGGACGGACTGAGATTTGGGTACGGCGTAAGGGCATAGGTGTGCTACCATCACACAAAGCGAGTGGCCCAGAAAAGAGTACTCTGCCGATCTAATCGCGCTGTACCATTTCTCCATCTATCCCGATGGAATTATCGCCATAGACGCTCATCTACGAGTTTGTCGCTGCGCTTGCGGTACGCGGCCTAACACGCGACAGCCCCGTGTGTAACGTTTATGATGTAGCGTCCATGCGGCCACGAATGAACGAACTGAAGAGAAAGAGCTGTTAGTGACAAGGTTTGCCAGGGAGAGAGTTTTGTGGAATGGTTCATTCGAGCGGAGAGGATCCGTCAGCTTGAAAGGCATCTCGTCTGGGATACTACGACATGGTTTGTGTAGATTATCCCGATTGTCAGAGAAGCCAAAAAGGAAGTGAGCCAAATCTATCGCCCATACATGACAGTATCCACTTATCGGAATGGTGATACAGCATCGCTCAAACAACCTCCTTCTATTTGGCTGTGTCGTTTGTTGTCGAGGTGCAGTGTCTATCCTCCCAATACTGACTTCGAACCCATGCCCCCTCTCCGGCTAAGTCGGAACTTTCTCCATTTCATGATTGCAGCCAGGCCGGTTTTCGTAACTACAACTTGCGTGGCAGAAGATCTCATGACCACAAGTGACTACATGCATTAGGCTCCAATGATCGCCTCAAGTTGGGAACGATTTAGGATTCGATTCCGCTGCGGTGGTTGAATGCGTTCTTTCGTTGTCCCAATGATCAGTAGTGGCCAGCGACACGCTGGCACGCAGTGCTGCTTGTATCACAAGAAATCAATGTACCTCGGCGCGTGCCGCCTGGGCTGCATACCCTCGCAAAAACCAATCACAGGCTCATCAAACGCCGGAGAAAGTCGAAGAAACCCCTAGGAAGATGAACCTCGACAGCAATGTGGCACCAGGTCGTTCTTATCCTGCTCTCTAAATTCATCGCCACCATATCCTCGGGGCTTCCATAGCAGGGTAGCCTTGCTTCCTGAGACCAGTCCATTCATCCTTGCACAACGGGACGGCCACTAGCCCAGGTGAAACCTCCTTGCCAGCGTGCATTCTATTTACACGCTCTTTTCCTTCCTAGGTATGAGCCTTTCCATATATTGCACACGGTAGGCCCCGCTGTTTGATTTGACCGTCCGTTTCTGACCCACCTCACAAAGATCATGGTGTCAAATTAGTGCGGACAAGACCACGAGACCAATCCATCAATTTACCAACGACCGACGTCCCTCTGACGAGCAGTCCCTCAAACCAATCCTTCGGAGTAAAGCTTAACGATCTAGTTTCGAGTAAGCACAAGCTTAGTCCAGCAGCATTTCATCGGATTAATCGATACAATCGCTGGGCGTGTAATTCCCACAGCATTGAATAAGGATATGGCGAGTGGAGATTGGGATCCTTCAGGCTCCTACGGACAGCGGCATGATGAGGTCTGGGATGAACCACTTATGGCATATGGTTGTCCAGAAAGCGGACAACAAACGTGGGCAGCCACTGTGCAAGCTGCAAATTCATATGGTATACAACCTCAGGGGTTCTGATGTTCGTTTAGCAGCTCTGATATGCCCATCTAGAAACGTTGAATGGAACACATGAACTATCCTCGACCGATGCGGTTCCAATTCAGGAAGCGTATCTCGCACAGACAATCCGCCATGGGAGCTATGAGAACCAGAGCGTATTGCATCCAGAACAACACGGTGACGTCCGATATGCTTGCCGGACTGGGACGACACCGGTGAACTTGCTTGATATCTTACAAGCTTCCCAGATCCCGTTCAGTCCACATATTCAGGAGCAAAGCCACAGTTGGTGAGAATAGATACTGATAAACTTTGGCTCATTGCTAATGAAGACGGTCAGTGAAGATCCGACACACGAGTTCGAAATTGCCGGCACATACACTTCGTATAACCACATGCCTCTGGCATCCGTATATACATTTTCAGGCCAATCTCGAGAGATCGTAGCTCAGGAGAGAACTGCTCCGGGAGAATATACCCAAATGAATGCAGTATACACGCTTCGATGTGGATGCGGCCTGGTGATGACCGGCGAGCACGCGAGGGGTAACCTTACCCGCCACCAGGGGTCTCGAATCTGCACCGCTTACGCAGGAACGAGAAGGTGTGTGTGTCCCGAGTGTGGACACATCTTCTTCCGATCGGATGCCCTTCTCAAACATAGGCGTAAGAGACATGGAGCTCCCCCTGGCCAAGTCCGATCCCGTTCCTCTAGATGATATCGCGATCAGTTGCCATATGGCCGAAGAATGTGCTGCTGAAAATTTGCGTCAGAGTTTGTTTCTGTTCATAATGGTATCTTAGTTATCTCTTTTTCGCTTCTCTTTTGTTTTCCAGCAGTTTTCTGCACGCTCCGAAATTGTTTAGCGTAGACAACTGAAAAGTGTTTCATGTCAATTAAAGGTATTGTGTTCTGTTGAAAAGTTCAAAATGCAAGGAGACAATTCACCCTGAATCAATTTCAATAACAATGGCAACTGCAGAGTCAGTAGCTATTGTGTAGGATCATGACTTCGCAATGAGACAGAATTTGCTGTTGCTGATTCGTTCTCATATTTGACCTCGCGAGCGTGAGTATCTGAGCCTAGTGAGGAAATATGGATTGAATAGACGACGTATTCTTGCTCAAGGGGAAAGCAGATGGAATGAAGTTGAAACAGAAGTTGCCAGGAGAGACCCGCTTTGGAAATTCCCGGCACGGCCCGCTAATCTATTTACCCACGATTGGGGAGGACGACTCCAAATCGAAAACTGTTACTTAATAAGCATGCGGCCTCGCCGACTCACAATGTTACAACGGCTAATTGCAGACGGCCCGACTTGTGTTACACACTAAAGAGAACAAGCCGTCATTGGCATTGGCCCAATGTCGAACAAGACGCATATCATTAGGTCGCCTCGGCTGAAGAGTCCAATATCAAGAATCCCGTGTGAACAAGTACTTATCCCAAAACTTCTAAGGGCTTGCAGCTGGTGACTCGAAAACTTGAATAGGAAAATAGTCAGATGGGGCATCTAGTTGTTGGCGGGCTTGCGAATGGGCGCCCTTCTCCATCTCTGCTGGTAGTAACTAACCGTAAAAGCATGGCATAGTAAAAAACGCAATTGCACACCCCGCTCTGATATCATCAACATGATAGTGGCACAGACAACTCACTGATCCTCTTTGCACGCTCGACCAACATCTTCGCGGTATACCCTTGATCATTCATACATTATATATTAACAAGAACGAAGCACATGATGCTCATCTAGACCCCAGTCGAGACCATTGGCCACCCTTGAAAAGCCCAAACCCCACCCAATCCAAGCTACAAAGCTAATGCGTATCAGAAGCACGCAGGCTAAACCCCAAGATATGCGCCAAAACATGTAAATTTAGCCAGAGACAAGACATGTAAAGGAAAATCAGCGTAAGCAGTATGGATCAAATATTACGAATTTTTTTGGGGCGCAAAATGCCTGAAAAGCGCTGCCGAAAAAAACAATCATTAGTTGAGACATTGAACAAAGGAAATCAAATACTCGTTATCCTCCCAGTGGGACCGATGCGTTGAGGTCTGGCAATCTTAAGGACCGACTCTAGTTCTTTCATCACATTGTTGTTTGCTTCTCGCTGTTCTCTTGCGGATGCTTGTCGTGCGCGATCTTCTTGGATCTTCTGCATTCGCTCCTCTCTTGTCATCGACATTCTAGTTTTGGGAATGGCGATGGCTTCGAAGATTTCGTCATCCGAGTTACTTCCTTCGCTTGCCGGTGCAGACACTTGTGGACTCAGTGATTCACCATTGAGAGCACGCAATGCGTCAGACGGACTGCCTTCCTCAACGGCAGTCAGACCACCGAGACTGGGCACAGGTGATCGCAATCCGCTGGAAGCTTGAGATACTCGACGTTCATGTCGGTCTATATTCATTACGAGGGCGCTTCGGCCTGCTTCCCAAGCTTGAACAAGGTTCTTCAAGTCGGTACCGATGGAGTCGTACTGCGCCATCAGGTGGCTCCCAAGCTCGGTTACGTCCTCAGATTCTTCCAAGCTTTTATGTGATTCTTCGCGGAGGATTTGCATCTTGGCTTGCAGCCCACGGATGCCCTGAGACAAGCCGCCGAGTTTGCGTACAGAACTGCGAATGCGTTCTCGATGGGGTGTAGGTTGTATCTTCAATGGCGACGGGAGCGGTTGCTCTTCTTCCGCAACAATGCGGTTAAACTTCTCGGTCCAGTCACCAGCTGCAGCAGCCAGGATTATCATGGAATCCACCACAGCAGTCCATCTTGCGAAATCCGATTCGCCACCATCTGCTTCCAAAGCAAGAAGTGAGCAGAGATAGACTCGACGTAGCGTAGAAAGGCGGTATTGATGCACACGGAGCGCCTTTAAAGACTCGTTGTCCTCGAACTCCGATTCATCGTACCCTTGCGCGGCGTCTTGCAGATCTGGATTGCTGACATCGTACACGTCGAGATACCTCTCCAAATCATCATCGTTGACTAGCTGCCTGAGTATGCCACTTTGTGCGAGGAAAACTGGTCCAGTCTCGGCGTACGCAGCATGAAGCGTTCGACGAAGGCGGTGGCAACGACGGGCTTGGCCTTTTTCTTCCATCCTTGAGATTGGAGGGAGAGGACTGCTTCTGGAAAGATGTCAGTGGGGACAAGCACGGCGTTTAGGCAGAATGTTTACACACAGTCGGTAACCCCTTGAAACAAGCTCCACTTCCTGTATCAATGCGAGTGCGGATGACGTTGAGGTCTCGAACGCTTGGAGATTTGTGACCAGGGTAGATGCACCCTCCACGGCTTGTTGGCGAAGGTACTGCAGCCACTGCCGGCGCATGTAAGCATAGCATGCTGTGGCCACAGCGGCGAATACGGCGATCACAAGAGACAATCTGCTCCAGCTAAAACCAGAAGCCTGCCCGCGCGACCAATGGATGAGCCATACCAACGTAAAGGCGGTCGCACCTGTCAGCGATGCACCTGTCACGCTGGTAGTGGCAACTTGGAACTCGTTTGGCGGGCCGGCGGCTGTGAACCGGGGGACGGCGGCCGCTCGCACGCGCTCGGGCTCGTTCAGCAGTTGGGAGGCGACGATGAGGTAGCGGAAGTGTTCGAGGAATCGCTGGTTGTCGGCGCGACCCAGCCTAGAGTTCACCGCTCTCTAGCAGGGCGTTAGTGGCGTGCAAGAGAGGGCCAGGGCGTCCCATACCGAGCAGGCACTGTGGATGCGAGCGGCGGGGCCATGGTGGCCAACGCGCACTCGCAGCGGCTGCGGCAGCCTATCCCGTATCCGCGATCGCAGAGTCGAAGGGCCCCGGGGCGCGAAGCTGGCGGCTTCTTGAGTGGGTGAGCTCGTGGGGGACGACGGCGCAGACCCACGACCCTGGCCTGCCATGACTGTCAACCTGGGATGATGGGTAATCAGGGCGGGATGCGAAGCGGACCCTCTAGATACTCGGCCAGCGGCGAGTCTTGTACAACGAGCTCCATCAGCTCATGGCGGGAACCCCCCACGGGTGGTTGGCTCT
Source organism: Paracamarosporium sp. OC-R06-R3 (assembly GCA_019828545.1). Taxonomy (NCBI): domain Eukaryota; kingdom Fungi; phylum Ascomycota; class Dothideomycetes; order Pleosporales; family Didymosphaeriaceae; genus Paracamarosporium; species Paracamarosporium sp. OC-R06-R3. Next base: position 83,604 of record JACVRA010000329.1, on the reverse strand, counting down.
GCCGGAATGCGCCTGGCGATGCTCTCTTTGTGCGTGCAAGGTGCGCGTGAGCGTGTGCGCCGAATCGGAAGGGGCCTGGCAGGGCGATGCGGTACGGGCGTGTAGGGTGCGAGGGCGAAGCAGAGCAGGCGGACGGGCGTCTGGACACAGCAGTGAAAGGGGAGGCAGCGGGTAGAACTGGGGCAGGGTGCAACGGTCGGGGGGGAGAGCACGGCCCCGGCGTGTTTCATTGGTCGCAATCTCACCCAGCGTGAATCGCGCGAGCCTCCTCCGCCGCCGACACCGACGTCACCCCGTGTCTCGCATCGCTCTCATGCTCCCCCGACCTCTGCAGCGAACACGCGGGTCGTCGCGCGTGTCGAGCGTCACGGCACACGTCGTCGTCTGGATGCGCATGGGAGGGGTGGCTCCGCAGTGTGTCCTGGGCATCGCCTTCGTTCGTTCTGGATTGCTAACAAATATATTTGTAAAGCTGGGGTGTGTTGAAATGGTTTGAAAGCACCAGCGCACGCTTCTTGAAGATTGTTTCCCACTCCGATGCTTACATATCGATCTGCCATGCACGGGTATACGATGTTGCGGCCCGGACGGAAACATTTCCAGGTGCCATTGCTCCGTAGCCTTGACAGCAGCGGGCATAGGGAGAGCCACCTTCTCCGTCGCCATTCGCCATCTCCATTCAGCCTGCAACGCAACACCAAAGGGCCAAGCATGTCGTTTCCGCTATCTTCTCATTCCAAGTCGCTTGGGCCCTGCCACAGGCACCAGGTGCACTCCGCAGCGTCTACAGCGTCCAAGCCAGGCGCCTGGGCCGCCCATCTGGGCGACCTGCATTTGCTGCCCCAGCATCCATCCCTTTCACCGTGATTCCAGAAGCACCGAGCTGAGACCTTATCTTCGTACGGCTTGCGGGCTGACGGCGGGTTCGCGCGGCCGATCCACGCGCATAGCGCAGCCCTACCATGCGCCATCGGACAGGGGTGCGGGCCCGCGATTACTAAATCACCGACACTCCTACCTCTGGTACAATGGTACACCTACATTCACCATCACGAAGCTGCCAGAGGCATAGCCATATCCGCGCAAGCACCGTGGCATTCCTGACGCCGCCGGCTCCACACTCGGTTCCAGGGTCCAAGTTGCTAGCTCGTGCCCGATCGCTTGCTACGTCTCCGTTGCACCTAACACCCATTATCAATGGGAAACATGAGGCCCTAGACCATCCTAACCGCATTCTAGGTGACTCCCACGGATGCAGCGGCGCTCTATGTGAAGCGGTCTGACACTTGCTCCGTGCATCCCGCGTCATGACATACGCCGTTTCCACCACTGCCTATGACTGGACTACTATCTCAAGTTGCCACAAGCCATGCACGAACACCAATGTTTAATATCACAGCCACGCTTGCGATCCTATGAGGTGCCAAGTTTCGACCTCGCTACTTTCGACATCTCCTCCGGCTGTCTGCATGGACGGATGTGTGGCCCAGTTTGCCATCATACCTTGTAGGTAACGCTGCAGATTGTTTCCTCAGCTGAAGATTCTTTCATATTGTCTGGCTTCTTTTCCCTCACTCATATATCACGTCTTTGTCCTTTTCCATTTCGCCTGCCAGTTCGCGGCTCTCCTTACGCTCCTTCATATTCTGTGGATTACAGTCTTGCGGTCCGACTCTCCGCGCGTCACTACCCACCTTGGGTACGCTTTTCTGTTATACGTCTGTTTAGAACCATCTCTACACGTTTTCCTCAAAAATTGATCTCGATGAATCTGATGCCTATGGACGAGAACGCAGTGAGGGTGCTCATGTCCACTGTTGAACTCATCAGCACAACCCTCGACACGGCTCATGATAGTTGGAGAGACCACCTACAAAGCATCCGAAATGTCACTGCTGTTCTGGAATTCAACGATAACATTCCGGATCAAAGCCGGAAGCAGTGGCAACTGCCACTCTTGACCGTGTTTCAACGTGTGGCTTATGCTGATGCCGACTCTGGTGGCGTCTCTGACATTGCCAACTGGTGCCTGAAGCAAGCGGTTACGCTACTTCAAGTTTACCCAGAGGATATCGACCTCCTCACTCGTAAGAGGTCTCTGTGCACTACATCCGAGTGTTACTTACAGTTTACAGTCATTGGTCGAAACTGGTTATCTCGAGCCCAGAGATCCCTTGCAAAAATCCATCTCTCCGAACAGAGCTCGAACAGCAGTGGAGGAAGCTCATTCGTTCCACTGTCCGCCAGCGAGGAAGACCGACAAGCAAAGAAGAACAATGCCGAATTCGAGAGTCGATTGTACATGTCAGACTACGTCGAGGCTCGGGGGATTTTACTACCAGCTGTTGAATATCTGAAACGCGCAGTAGAGGCAGCCCGCACGCAAGGGAAGACAACGGGTGACTTGTTATCCACCGTAAATTACTGTGCAGCCCAACTTTAAGATTATATTGCTAATGGATCGCAACAGGCCGCCGAAGCGTTCATGAGCCTAGGCAACGTATCTTCACCAAGAACGAACGGCCAATATTTCCAGCAAGCACTTGCATATCTAAGAGCAGCGAGCGAGCTGCCTAGTTACGTTCTGCCGCCTCATTTGCAAAGGTAAAGTTGAAGTTATATTGCAGCACGAACGAGACTGACAAAGCCAAGTTACTTTGAAGAATACGGTAGTTTGATGGATACACTTAACTAAGGTGCCAAAAGAGTCGTTCATTGCTAACTGTTCTGTATGGGTTATCCTTGAGGGGCCTGGAGCCTCTCTTCCACAAAAATGAAAACATTCCACTCTTTTATCTTGTCACCCGGTGTGCAATGAAATGCAACGTGAAGCTGAACTCTCTCGCTCCTTAGCTAACGTTAGAGCGACAGCCTGAACATGCAAGACACAGTCCGTAGGATACTTGCGCTATCGTACATCAAAATCATACTAATCTAGATGCCTCCACTGTCGTCTGTCCTGCATGCAGCTAATCTAAGTATACGCACAGAGCCTCATCATATCAGCCTTGCGCGTGTGCTCTTGAGCATGCAGAATGTTGATCTCCTGCACATGCGCGAATAACTGTGATTCGCGATACTAGGCATGTTCGAGTGAAGTGACATTAGACTAGCATGGCCCGTGCGCTCACCGCAATCGGTTAATCTCACGGCCGACGGTCCTCGGGCGGACGACAACCATCCAGCCGCTCAACCACCGTTAAGTGCGAGACGCCACGCAACCCGAGCTCAGCGGCGAAACTTCCTTCCTTGCGCATCCGGGCGTATCGCGCGTTTTGGCGACCTGGAGATCGACAACCTTCAGCATTTGACCTCAGACCAACTTCCTCGATATTAACGACACCCCTCGGCCGACCACATATCGCACGCTTAGAGCGTAGCAGTTGCTTGACGGCTATCCAGGCAACGCTCTGATTGATCCCAAGAACTTTCGCCCTGGGGTCCCATTCACCATGTCCACAAACGAGGAACGCGAGTTGGCCATCAACCCCATCGTCCACACTAGTGTGCAACACAACACCCAGGTACGCGCCCTTGCACTTGGCGAATACATGCCATGACGCACACCTCTCGTTTCGTCTATTCTGACAATCGCCACCAGGTCGTCTCGAACATTCGCAATCTGACCGCTTCCTTGTTCGGCGTCGCCGCTGGAACACTTGGCCTGGAGTCATACCCGGGCTTTGTCTTCTATCTCGTTGGATCCTTCATCGTATCGGCGCTGATATTTGCTTTGCGCACGGATGGCAAGCCTGGCGACTACTTTCACCGCCCGCTTGGAGACCTGTGGGGTGGGGATGTGTTCAACGGGCTGAGCAGCTTTGTGCTGACGTGGACCTTGTTCTATGGGCTTGTACGGGCATGAAGAACAGAGGAGGACAGGCCAGAATGCGCAAAAGATAGGGAATCTCTGGATCGAGAGGTGGCAATGCGCAGATTACATCTAGAAGGGACTGGGAGGCGCCGGGCAAGTCTTGCGTGGAGGGCTTGGCCTTGCCGACTCTTCGCTCACCGCAACACTCGCCCACCGATCAAGCGTTAAGCATGGATTGGGGGAGAATAGGCGAAGACCGAGTCGAGCTGTTCTCTAGGATCTCAATATCACGGACAAGAACTTATTACACTCAGTAGGTTGCAGTTAGAGCAGCTGAGGTAGTTCTGAGATCTTGATGCGCCACAGCAGCGGAAACGATACCCCAATTACATTTCTCCATGACTAATTTCATGTCTGGAAGTTTTAGACAAACTTACGACACGCACATTTGACTCTCAGTGTGTGAAACCGTAGAAGTTAGCTATTTTACCAAACTAAGTTCAGGAGACACGAGTACTTAAGTAACACCCAGTATTCTAGTAGCCTATATTTTTTCTCTTGCCTGATCTGCCCCGTACTCAAGGAAATTAGTTTATTTAATTCCCGTTGACTTGAAATTGGGAAACAAGTGTTGGCAATCTTGAAGTCATGCTCTTTGAATCTGTTCGCCGAGCACGCTAGATCAATGAGGCTGGCACATCACGTGGGTGGGGTTCTCGATGGTCCGAGCTTAATTGCTTCGCGCTTGCACGCGACGCAGGCGCGTCGCTACACGAGACTTTCCCAAGCCTTCTTGCGTTTCCGCACTTCCCTCCACCACACCGCCTATTTCCCGCGCCCAACGACTGTTTCTTTCACAAATCCATCAAACACCCCATTCCAAATCATCAGTAGTAAGTGCGAGACCTATGTACAGCTAGCTACTTGACGCTCCTGCTAATCGTGTCGCAGTGCTTGAGGCACGCTTGCAACAGGCCAGCCTTTTCAAGAAGGTAAGTCTGCATGTCAACGAGCATCGTGAACTTGCATCTGATAGTCACAGGTGGTCGATGCCATCAAGGACCTTGTACAGGACTGCAACTTCGATTGCAATGACTCCGGCATCGCCCTCCAGGCCATGGACAACTCCCACGTCGCCCTTGTCTCAATGTCACTCAAAACCGATGCCTTCGAAGGTTTCCGCTGCGATCGCAACATTGCTCTCGGAATCAACCTCGCGTCTCTGACCAAGGTCCTCCGCGCAGCAGGAAACGATGATATCCTCAACATAAAAGCGGAAGACGCGCCCGACGTGGTCAACATCGTGTTCGAGTCCCGCAACCAAGACAGAATCAGTGAATATGACATCAAGCTCATGGATATCGACCAAGAGCATCTGGGCATTCCTGAAACAGATTATGCAGCGGCAATCACGATGCCGGCCGCAGAATTCCAGCGCATCTGTCGCGATCTCAGCGCTCTATCGGAGTCAGGTACGGTCACGTTCGGCATGCAAATTGCCCAGAGCTCATTTGCTATTAGTCTCGATTGAAGTATCTAAAGAAGGCGTCAAATTCACCTGCACCGGTGACATCGGCTCTGGATCCGTGCAACTCAGGAGCACCACGAACGTCGAGGACCCCAAGCAGAACGTCGAGATTGAAATGACTGAGCCGGTTGCCCTGACCTTCTCACTGAAGTACCTTGTCAACTTCTGCAAGGCGAGCGGACTCAGCGACAAGGTCAAGTTGAAGCTCTCCTCCGAGGTACCGCTGCTCGTCGAATACCCGCTGTCAGAGGGAACCAACAGCTTTTTGCAATTTTATCTTGCTCCTAAGGTCAGCCACATCCGCCCCAAACTATTTATGTGTCACGCTAACGTATGTAGATTGGTGACGAAGAGTGAGCGAGGCATGATATTGTGCGATATGGACATGAGATACACGACTTCGGTGTTGGGTACGGATATGGCAGCGTAATGTGTTAAGAGAGCATGCATGCGAAGCGCGCATCAGTTTTACATAAACGTCGGGAATTGGGGGCACCACGGTCGTGTCCCGTGGTGTCGGTGCTAGTACCCATTTACCCCGCCGACGTCAGCGCGTCGGGCGACCAGATAGCGAAAAAAATCAACAATACAAGCTATATCTCCCCATACCTCCGCTTATCATCCGCTCATTCATATTCGATTCCCTTTAGATCTGTTTTCGTTTAAATTGCGCGCCATGGATTCTGACGCGCTGATCCCAGAGACTCGCGTGCTCGCGATTGCTAGCCATGTAAGAGTCATAGGCGCATTCATCGCGAAGCTGCTCGACTAACCAGGATAGGTGGTTCATGGGTAAGTGGCCATCTGCAGGAAGGGAGCAACTGTAGCTGACCATGGCTCAAGCTATGTCGGTAACAAAATGGTCACGTCCGTTATGCAATCGCTGGGTTGCGATGTCTCTGCTATCAATACGGTACATTACAGTATCTCACACCATATGCCTCAGTACCTCTCAGGCAGCTTGCTAATAATATAACAGGCAACCACACCGCATACAAGCAGGTGAAAGGCACCAAGACCTTGCCCGACCAGATCCTCGACCTCTACGAAGGGCTTCGACAATCCAACCTAAACAACTTCGACGTGTTGTTGACCGGATACATGCCCAGTGCGCATTGCGTACAGGCGATCGGCAAGATTGGACGGGACATCAAGTTTAATGCTGGGACAAAACCAGGAAGCTTCTTCTGGGGTAAGTAGGCACAGTCACACAAGGTTGTGAGGCGTGGTGCGCAAAGCAAAACACTTTGTGTATTTCACGTCCTACACATGTTTGGCAGAGTCAAGCTACATCATGAACACGGGATGGGCTTGCTAATAGTCAGCAGTGCTCGATCCAGTGATGGGCGACAATGGAAGACTCTACATTCCAGAAGATGAAGTCCCAGAGTACAAGACACTACTTCGGGAAGCAGACCTTATATTACCCAACCAGTTCGAAGCAGAGTATGTTTATCGTTCTGAAAGGCTGGCTGCCAGGCAATGGACTGACTATGAATAGGCTACTCTCCGAGACGACCATCACCGACCTTGATTCTCTCGCAGCTGCAATCCAGGTACTACACAAGACGTATCAAGTACCGCACGTAATTATAACATCTCTCCGCTTAACTCGGGATAACCGAACTGTATCCTCTCGTAATCCCTCACGCACACCCTCGAAGCCCGCGTCAGCAACTGCTTCTGGCCAACACACACCCATTGAGTCACCACATCTCGACCCAGCCCGAACTCACCCAGCTTCACAAAGTGCCCAAAATAGCAGTTCTGAACGACTGAAGCCTCAAGATTCACAACATGATGCAACGTCAAGCACTTCAGAGGCCAAAAGTCCAACCGCGTCACATCCTCCCATAGAACAGGAAGACGAGGAGATCAAGAACATAACCATCATCGGCTCCACAGCAACATCCGACTTCAAGCCGCGCCTCTTCCGCATAGATACCCCCGAGCTCCCACTCTTTTTCTCCGGCACAGGCGACATGTTCGCAGCGCTCACCATCCCGCGCCTCATCGAAGCCGTCCACGCATCCTCCACGCCCGACGCAAACCTCGCATCGAAGCCGAGCTGGCGCTCTCCCGACGACGTCCCAGCCAACGAACTACCCCTCGCCAAGGCCTGCCAAAAAGTCCTCGCAAGCATGCAGAGCATACTGAACAAGACAACAGTGACGTGCCAGGAGAAAATGAAAGTGTACGACGCGCGGGCGGAGAAGGAAGGGTGCGGGCAGGGCGCGGAGGCAGAAGAGGAGAGGGCGAAGAGAAGGCATTTGGCGCTCATGGAGGCTAGCGAGGTCAAGGTGCCGAGGTATATTCGTGAGCTCGTGGATCCGCCTGAAGTGGAGAAGTTCAGGCCTGTGGCGGTGGCCGAGGGGAGTAGGGTGCCGGAGCATGTGGGGACGAGGGAACCGGATGAGCTGCAGGTGCTGCATTTGGGGGTGGGGAAGGGAGGCGAGGGCGCTGTGCAGGTTATGCAAGGTGGAGAGTAAAGCGGACAGGGTGAGGGCAAGATAGAGTGTGGTGATATTTAGACTTTTGGGGTGGTGGTGTGCTTAGAGGGTCGAGTCAAGATACCAGTGTTTTTGTTGTACTGCATTGGTCTGGAGATTTGTAGATGCTAATGTCTTGGGTGTTTGGTTTGACTTCCGTACATGTCCCTGATTTGGGTGAGCATAATATTTGACAGGGAGATCGAATTGAGCACAACGGTCCAATGATTGCACTAAAGCGGTTTAGAGAAGAGGGATGGCATCACAGGGAACGATGCGAGAATGATCACGATTCAAGGGACGAGATTGATGATGAGTCTATAGACTACACCGTAGTGTATGATACCATTGACACCATTCTATGATTCGACTATGTCGAAGTATCGACTAGAGCTTCGGCGTCCATGCGCATCGATGCTATGCTCATGACAGGACACCATGAACGCCCTGTTATCCTTTCCAGGTATTCAAACCATTGCTGTAATTGTGCGTCGTGACGTTCATAAACCAACTCAGGCCCCCTTTGCAGATGTCGGAGCGGCGCTGCCGAATCCACCCGTGCTGCCAAAGCCTCCCGCGCCTCTTACGCTCTCTTCAAGCTTCTCCACGACAACGACCTCGGGCATGACAATCTAGTTACTAGTCAGTGCAATTCCCAACTACAACAAAAAGAACATACCTTCTCAACGATCAACTGAGCAATCCGATCCCCCACCTTGATCTCAAAATCTGTCTCGCTCAGATTCGCCAATATAACGCCGACCTGACCACGATAGTCCGCGTCGATGACGCCCGCCATGGTATCAATACCGTGCTTGGCTGCAAGACCTGAGCGTGGGGCTACACGTCCGTCTAGACCGGTATCAGCAAACAGTCCACTTGCCATCTTCCGCCTACTGCTCTAGAGCTCACTCACATGTCCCTGCCGGCACCGCAATGGAGATATCTGTGTCTACTCTGGCCCGTCCCCGCGCAGGAATCACGACATCTCTTGCGCTGTACAGGTCGTGGCCGGCCGCAAAGGCGCTTCCTTTGGTGGGCGCGCGAGCCTTGTCACTGAGGAGCTGGACTTGGAGCGCTTGTTCGACCGAGGCTGCAGCAGCAATGCTGGGAGCAATCGGGGCAGGAGGTTGCAAGGCCATGGCGAGGGGGGTTGGTGTTGATGTGCCCGAGTCGGAGGCGCGGGGCAATGCGGTTGGCTGGTTGAGCGGCGAGGGCTCAATTACTTTTGTGCGTTTTGGGAGGGGTGATGACGGAAGGGAGGGGGGCTCGTGGGTTGGTGCGGGTGTGGTAGACATTGTGGGAGGGTTTGGGGTGCAAGGCGGTGAGTCGAGGTGAAGATTCGAGGTTAGACGCGCTGGGCGGGGCAGAAAGACGCGTCGCGCGTTGTGGCGTGGTGATTGGTTGGATGTGCGGATGGGGATCTTCAGAAGTCGTCTGGAGAGCATCGACACATCAACAACCATTAACACTCTCGACTCAATGTCGAACAGCGGCACACAACCTACTGTAGCATTTGTATGTCTTTTATTTATTAAAGCGCTCTTATCGTATCATTGAGAGTGTCAGGAACTGAGATATGATCGCGAACAGTTGGACACTTGAAGAACGAAGACGCTTCATGGACAAGCGAGTAAAATGTCCGAGGTATGAATAGAGGCTTCTACTCATGGACATAATGCATCATAAAGGCGCTACTGCCTGTAGAGCTCTGTTCTGGTGGCTGATGGTGGTCAGGGCAGCAAGACGCGCTTCCACGTCTCAACAGATCATTTTATGCACAACCATAGGGCCAGCAAAGCACCGTCGCAGCAGCATCGTAAGTGGCCGTACACGACAAGAGAGACGGCGTCGTGGCCTTTGCAAGCTCCCGGTGCTTAGAGCACTCTACATGGACGCCAATGGCTCAGCGGTCGCGTGCTTGGCCAATGCTTGACCTCAACGTATCCGACTGAGGTAATTATGCATCCAACCGCGTGGCATCTGTCAGCATCTCGCGATCTCCACGTTTCTAGACACGAGGAGCTGGCCCAGATGTGCTTCAGCCCCAGGTCTTGCCGCTCTTTGCCGGTATTTCACTTGGTCCCCACAACCCCAGGCCGATTTTACGTCACAGTCCACGTCCTGCCTGTCAATTCCAAACAATTAATAGTACGCAAGCGAAAATTCAAGACGCCAGACCGTGGTCGCCGCCCGGTCCACCGTCCTGGTGCACGCGTGACAGTAAGGGACTGAGGAATGCGGCTCTTGCGTTCCCCACCTCCAGCAGAGCCTCAACGCCACTACTGCACGACTACAGTACGACCGACAAAGAGCCTAGCGGACCCCGCCAGCCGACCGGCATTGGACCAATCTTGATCGCCGCTATGCCCGCGCCGCTTGCAACACTACCAAAAATTCGCCCGACAGACTCTCCAGGCCCGTGGCCAACGCTTCGATAGCTTGCGGCGGAGGCCAAGGACGTGCTAGCGTAGGAAGACTCGCCATGCAAAAGCTTCCCATGGGGACTTTACGGAGCGCGGAGCACACCCCGCCGCTTCCCCAATCCTCAGCGCTAAACCGGTCGAGACGCTGTTGTTCATTTCCCGCTTCGTCATGAGCGGATATTGGACAGCACGGCAAGTCTTCATGTGCGCTTCTTTGGGTCCGGTTAGTTCTGGAAGAAGATGGTACCTGTTCTAACGTGGCTGAGCGTTGAGAAGCATTCAACGGCAGCACTGCGGGGACAGTATCGGCCAAAGCCGAGAAGCTGGAGTGTAGATTGTGTTCACTCTGGCCACTGGGGAGCACAGCATGCGATCGTTGATTGCGGCAAGCGAAGCTGCTGATAATCCAGCTGCAACGCTCTAGTACAAAATAGACATCACAAGATCGGTCTTCAGCAGGAGCTTTGTAGTCGAAACCGCCAATAATGTCAAGGGGCCAGATGCATTGGGCAAGACAAATCCCCGCAATCCACACATCCTGCACGCTAAGCATTGTCAAGAAATCGACCTCGGAGCTTGATCGCGCCACTGGTCTCGCTTCGCGTCCTGGCGGCACATCTTTCGCAAATCTTGCGTCATGATCGATGGTCACAATGGTACATGTGTATGTGAGCACATGCATACAGACCATAAATGCCCAGGTCTTAATAGAGTATGGAACTGCTGGCCCTGCAAATGAAACTACGTGAGGCTGTCGCTCAGAGAACCCAAGGCCAACAATCCATGGTACGGTGAGACGCATCGATTTGGGACTCTCCTCTAGTGGTCCAGGTCCCCACGCTAGCAACTCACTAAGCGCACGCCTCCCCGTCCGTTCATCTGGCCACTGTTTGAAATCATCCAATGGTCGCTCTAGCGTCCTCCCTCCGCCATTCTAGTCTCCGATGGCTTCGCCGCCCATGGGCCTCCATGTTCTGCAGGGCCCGAGGGCAAGGTCTACTTAAAGGTCCATGAAGTCCTCTCCATGAATTCCCCATCATCACTCTCCGCTTCTTGTGGCTCTCCATCATTCGATCTGTCATTCTCATCAATCGTTCTAGAGACTGATCGCCAGACATGGGTATCATGTTGAAGAAGCCCGAGGGCGCTGCTGGCTCAGCATGGCCCGCTATCCTGGTTGGACTGTTCGTTGCTTTCGGTGGTGTGCTTTTCGGGTACGTCAACACTACCCCGTATACGTTTTATTACATGCTGACTGGACTACAGTTATGATACCGGTACAATTGGCGGAATCCTGGGCATGAAGTACTGGCGCAACCAGTTTTCTACCGGCTACAGGAACAAGACCGATGGTGGACTGGACGTGACTTCAGATCAAACTTCCGAAATTGTCTCCATCCTGTCGGCAGGTACATTCTTTGGTGCTTTGACTGCTGCTCCAGTGGCTGACTGGGTTGGCCGACGACTCGGCCTTGTCGCCTGCTGCATTGTCTTCTGTGTCGGAGTCATTTTGCAAACCGCTGCAACTGACATTCCCCTGTTCGTGGCGGGACGTTTCTTCGCAGGTTACGGCGTGGGTATGATCTCCGCTACTATCCCGCTTTACCAGTCAGAAACCAGCCCTAAGTGGATCCGTGGTGCAGTTGTTGGTTGCTACCAACTCGCAATCACTATTGGTCTGTTGCTTGCCGCCATTGTTGACAATGCGACAAAGAACCGTGATGACAGCGGTTCTTACCGGATTCCCATTGCCGTGCAATTTGCATGGGCCATCATTATCTTTGTGGGTTGCATCTTCCTTCCCGAGACCCCGCGCTGGTACATCAAGAAGGGAAGACCGGAGAAGGCTGCCCAGTCCCTTTCGAAGCTCAGGAGACTTGATGTTGAGCACCCCGCTCTATTGGAAGAATTGGCTGAAATCACCGCCAACCACGAGTACGAGCTGTCCTTGGGCAAGGCTTCCTACTTGGACTGCTTCAAAGGCATCCTTGGATACCGACTACTTACCGGCTGCTTACTCCAGTCGCTTCAGCAGCTTACTGGTGTCAACTTCATCTTTTACTACGGCACCAAGTTCTTCCAGAATGCAGGCTTCGGCAACCCCTTCGTTATCTCTATGATTACCTCAGCCATTAATGTCGCCTCGACATTCCCTGGTCTCTATATGGTTGAGAAGTGGGGTCGTCGCAACCTCCTTCTGTTCGGTGCTATCGGCATGGCCGTTTGCCAATTCATCGTCGCTATTACGGGCACCGTTGTCGGAACTACTAACGGCGCAGCTCAAAACGCCATGGTCGCCTTCGTCTGCATCTACATCTTCTTCTTTGCGTGCTCTTGGGGACCTGTTGCCTGGGTCGTCACTGGTGAGCTCTTCCCGCTCAAGGTGCGCGCCAAGTCGCTCTCCATGACCACCGCATCCAACTGGCTCCTAAACTGGGCAATCGGATAGTAAGTCCTACTTCCCTCATCCCCATCAAACCGAGTACAAAATTAACAACCTTCCAGCGCTACTCCTTACATGGTCGATGACGGCCCAGGCAATGCCAATCTCGGCGCAAAGGTCTTCTTCATCTGGGGCGGCTGCTGCTTCATCTGCATCTTCTTCGTTTGGGCCATGATCTACGAGACCAAGGGCCTTGCGCTCGAGCAAGTCGACGAGCTTTACGCTAAGGTGCCACACGCGTGGCAATCCAAGGGCTTCGTGCCATCCGTCTCTTTCCAGGATGTCCAGGATGCGCACGCAGACAACAGGCATATGTCTCTTGCTGAGGTCGAGCAGGAGGCCATCCGCAAGAGGAGCGTGCAATACACCGAGGGTGACGGCCCGCTCAACGAGAAGAGGCTTCAGGCGTGAGGTCTATGACCAGCGTTTCCTTTCTCTGTTTCATGTTCCATTATACCTCGTAGCGCACTTTATTCGGCATCACTTAAGGCTGCAGATGTGATGGCATTCACTTGTTGCACTTTTTGTATATGACTAGTTAATTCATGACGAATGAATACATGTCCTGATTGTATCTTACCATCCTACCATATTATTGCAAGCAAATAAGCACACAGCTGAAAAGCTTTCTTTCCCAATGCGACACGGAGTATCTCTTCACATCATCTGCGTACCTTTCCGCTTGCACTACCCGCATAGGGTCTACTCCACGCTAACGCAGTCTCGAACGTAGCGATGAGGATCGCCGCAGGAGGCGGCAGAGTAGCTCGGGTCTAAAACGACTACGATGGCGTGCATGCATTCTTCCCCGCACTGATCGACAGTTCAGCTCTAGCAGTTGATGAGCACTTGGGTTACGTTGATACGACGTAACCTTGCTTTTCGTATCGAGGTGACGACTTCCAAGGGTGATCAACCAACATTGATGCGTGTAAAGGTTTCCATGATCTACGCGCCGTAACCGTGCGTTTATCCTTCTGGTTCTCCACTCATTTACATCATCTTCTATGTCACGTCCGCGGCAACGTCTTGGATCTGCTCTGCACCAGGTTAAAAAAAGCATTATCCATTATTCGTCTACGTCAGGGAATCTAACAAAGAAACAAAAAAGGCCGAATTTTTACCACGCATGCACGCGAGTTATAGGTGGTAGAACGCTCAACGTCTACAGGAATCAAACCGACGCTGTTTGTTTGATGTTCATGAAGCATATTGTTTTTATGAGATTCATGTGTACTTGTGATTTACGTTGGATGGAGGTGCGCTGGGTACGGTAATTCACCGTTTCATTTGTAGCCGGACGAGGGTGCGAGTTATACTGGTTATTTTTATTCTAAGGGCAGCCTGGGATCAACTGATAGCTCCTTCGTAGTGTGCTTCACTTAAAGGTGCTCGGCTCTCGTTTGAATTATTTGAGCCAACTTAGGTATTAGTGGATATAGTGTATTCAAAACACTCCGTGATAACGTTGTGTAGCCTGCAACCATCAGAGCTCAACCTCAGGCGAATATTGGTGTTGAAATGGGTGAAACGTCCGACCTCTACTATTCGGTTCCACTTTGTGGTGATGAGGTAGAGAAAAGAGATCTTGAACCTAGCATTGTAGCTTGCAAATAAGCGCGGAATGACACAGATTTTGCTACGCTGCTAACATCTCCTGGATGCTAATAAGTCGATTGGTCGGATAGGCTTTGTATTGCGCAAGATGGTTATACTTGTGAATACGTACGGCTAGGTTTGAATTTAAGATATACCTTACAATCGCTGCGTGTGAAGGCGCTTACGCAGAACATGGTAATGGCGGTGTGGGAATAAGAGACTGACACATAGATCTGCATAGATGTTTTCTCGGGACCCTCAACCATGGCAGCTGATATTTCCGCTGGCAAATTGGAACTTAATCTATACCAAGACGGGCACTCGCGCCATAATTGGCAGCGAACTATTCCTACGTGCTAAGCCTCATCTAAAGGCGTCGTTGATGTATCTCAAAATCCAACGCCCTTGGCAATATTTTAAACCAAGACTTGCTCATCGCACAGACATTGCCATCATTAAATCTAGATCGTAATGATCTCCGATTTTTATGCAAAAGAACTGTGGAGAGGACTTTATCGTTATCACGTGCGCTTACAAGATCTTATCGTCTTATGGGTAGGTAACCTACATGGCATACCTGCTTCTGTTGCGGTGCTGATCGATTAGGCCGCGATCGTTATTTTGTTTTAGCTTTAAACGAAGGCTATTTTAGGAAGCGGTGCATATACCATAGACTCTTTCGAGATATATAGCACGAAATATTGTCGAGAATCAAAAGCTACATGGACTTCATGTCCTACGCACTGGCGATGAAAAGAAACAATGGAATAAAAATTGGGTCATGAGTATCGTGGACTTTTTCAATGACAGCTTTACGACTCCTTTGATCACGGCCCGCAACCCTTCGCTGCACTATCGTGAGCCCATGCATATCGCCGCATCGATATCAGCCACATTAGAATCGGAGGGTCTCGATTGCATCGCTATGGTGGTATGTTACCTCGATAATCACTATCTGCACCTAAGAACTCACTGGAGATAGTTCCCGTGTCTTTGTGTAGACGCTTTACAGAGCTGGCGGAAGAGGAGAAACCAGTATAAGGACCATAGGCACTCTTTCTACCCTCAAGACTTTGCCGTACAATCAGATCGCTTGGGGATCTATTGCGAACGCACTCTAGATGAGACCTACTATCCCAGTCTTCCTGACAAGCTCCTTGAGGATAGAAATAATACCCAGGTTATTCAGAAGCAATACAGAAGGGAGATGGGGCTTGAACGATCAGTGGAGCCAATCCTCTTGGTCCCACAGCTATGGATCTGGAAGATCGGCGACATTTTGGTTTCCACCTATGATTCTATAATAGCATTAATAGTCCATCATACTCCCCACCAAGCGCCGCTGATACTTCTCCACCACTTCTTGACAACGTACAACCACACCTGCAGCGAGAACCCTCACCTTCTCATCCTCGCCTTCATCTTTCCCAGCTGGTAGTCCTTCGAAGACCCCCCGCACCCACTCTTGCGTCTCCATTAGCTCCTTGCCTTGTTCTGTCGCTAGCCGCTCCTTGTCCTCGTTCGTCTCGAGCAGCATTAGAAATGCAAACAATAATGCTGACAAGATCCTTTTATCATTGAGCGCGTGAGTGCGACAGGATAGCAGCAGTTCCCAAAGTTCGCGCGTCATTTGCGGTAACGCGAGTGTATTCGGACCGGAAGCATTCATCAGCAATGCTAAGGTATGTAAGAATGTAGGAAGCAGATAGGTCGATGTATATATCGATGATGCTGAGGAGGCAGAGGCACGCGTAGCGAGCCACCAGCGCCCCGTCAGCGGAAAAAAGAAGTTCTCAGCAACCAATTGTGAGAGCGCGTTGGGGATTGGCTTCGAGCGCCGCGCTTCTACTTCCATGCGTGAGCTGAACGTGCGGCTTTGCCCTACTTTGAGGATAGATGGTCCAGTAAGAGTGTCTGCTGCCTGGGCCGCGAGTGGAGATAGGAGTTGCTTCGTCATATTAGATGTGAGGCGTGCCAATGGATTTGAAGACGATGAGGCGGGGGAATAGAGTGCGTGTAGGTGTGATGGAAGTTGTTTGCTTGGGAAGGCTGGAGCAGGCGGGGTGAGATCTTCAGTAGCAGTATCCTTCAATCCGGCGAGTTCACGGGCGCTTAGTCCAAGGCTTGTGAGCATGGCAGTGCGTTGTGTAAGGGAATAATCGCCTGCGAAGAAACTGCGTGCGAACCATTGTGCCATTCCTGCTGGCTTTGCGAGCAACACTGCTATGAGGGCTTGCTGTCTTTGCTCTGCAAATCCATCTAGCTCGAAGCTATCATTGAGTCCGACGAGAATGGTAGCTAGCTCTTCGATATGATCTAGGACTTCGGACCCGAAGTTCGCTTTACGCCGGATGAGCGACGCAGCTGTGGAGAGGGAAAGGGAGTGGCGGTCATAATTTTCTGTGTCACGCAGGCCTGCGATCAAGTCTCGGATGTAGACGGGCGCAGTAGGTTTGTTTCGATTGATCTCTGTGGGATCGTCGGTTTCGTCTTCAGGATCGGAGTCGGGCTTTGCGTAGGGGATCAGATCATCGTCCTCATCGTCATCCGACAGTACCTCGACAACACGGGGACCTTGTATTTCAGTAATGATCGGTCTTGAGGTGTTCTTGGTCAATTTAGGGTCCGACCTTGGAATCTTCTGCTTGAATGATCTCTTGTCCTGTCCTTTCAAGTCGCTGATCTTTCCAATCTCGTCATTGGTCTTCGTGAAAAGTTCGTACCATTGGGCTTCTACCGCTTCATCACCGTCTAATTCGAATTTCAGTTGGGCCTCGGGCTTGTCGACCATCTTTGAGATTGCCATGCCCACTGCGATACCTAAAAACCGGGCTCGTGGCGAGGATGACCCGATCCGATTCGACATGCCAGACGTGTGGTAGCTCGACTTGGCCATCATGGTAAGAAATATCGGCTGCGAGCGCTGGACGTAGCCGCAAGTTGTTGCGAGAGTCTGTGCGAGAGCTATACTGTTAGCAGATAGTATACTGATCCGACTTTTGGAAGCATGTACCTTCTTGCTGGAGGATAGGTGTGTGTTTGATGTAAAACGGATCCCCAAATGTTTTGAGGCTGGTTTCGAGAAGTGTGTGTAGCTGATCTGGTATATATTAGTGTTTTTTTGCGTATGGGTGAATGACTGTGATCTGACCTTCATCTTTCGCAATAGCAGCGATAACACTCCTTCGAGCAGCAAGTGAATCGCCTAGCGTGGGCATCGCAGACCTCGTGAGTGATGTGACCAAATGTTCCTTTAACGTGTCATTGCCTCTTAATAACTCGCTAACTAATGCGGCCACACCGGCAATAAGCGGTGAATGTTCAGATAACGAGGTGTCTTGGTTCTCAACTACAGTGTTGAAAAACTGCTTCGATACAAAAGTTATGAATGCACTTGTGTACTTGCGTTGTTCAAAGGCTTTCATCTTATGAAGTAGTGGGGTGAAGGCGGTAATTAGGTCGTTATCAATCATGACTAGAAGCATCGAACGTATGGTGTGATCTTTGGTCGGTTAGCATTATAATGAATAAACGACTGAACTGGTGTTTTACCTAAGTAGCCTAGTGTCAAAGCTTTGCTGCAAATTACAACAATTATTAGGGCAGATTCCTCGTCGCTCTCCACTCCGCTCAGAAGATGTGCGATGTTGTGTCCTAACCACGTTGCGTAGCTGTTGCCGTCCGCCAGCCAACTCGCTGTTCGAGAAAATTCCTTGCTTTTTAAAGAATCTTCGGCTTCCGCTACGAGCGAAACTATCCGTCCGGAAGCGACCTGGGCGACAAATTCTTTCCACATCATCTTCCTTTGCGCTACTTGTTTCCCGTGCGCCTTTATATCAGCCCATACCCGGGCCAAACATTGGTCGCCATGTAATATCCTCTCAAGAACGTCTAGGAGGTCAGTAATATGAGATGCCGAATCTCGAGTGTTCTCAGCGGCCTTCTTCTGTCGGCAATCCGCGGTCAGTGTTCGCATTCGCGTAACGATGTTTCCAATACCGCAAGGATTTCGAAGACATCTGATGAGTTGCTTCAATTGCGTTTTACTTTCTTTTAAAATTTGCCAATAGTCTGGTAAGGTGGTATTGATGAGCTGGAACACGATGTTTGCCCCAACTGGGTCAGGCAGCATAACGTGGAACCCATCCTTGCGCTCAGTTTCAGCAGCAAGAAAACTTAACACGCTCCCGACCGAGTCAAAAGCTGGCTGCTCTTTGAGGATCTTCAAGGCTTTTTCCGGAGAATCGATAATGGTGCTGCTTTGACTGCTCACAAGGTTTCCAATCTCTTGTAGAGGTTTTGCACCTTGAGGGCGCTTCACCTTCGTGGTAGAAACGGGAGTGAGAAAGTCGTCCATGTTCTCTGGATCATGGTCGATAATCGATCAATGGAAAACTAAGTCTCGGCCACAATGCGGTCCAGCGTAATTTGACAGGCCTGCAGCCAGCAAAAGTAGCCGCTCCTCGGTAGATCTTGCCACTTTCGTAAGCAGGCTTGGCGTGCGCCGTTGGTGGGGCTAACCACACTGGAACAGCTGCCTACCGCCTACCCTCGCCGCCTGGTAGCTGTCATTAAACACACTGCATCCTCATCCCGATCACTGAATTAAACACACGCAAAATGGCTGCAGCTGATGTTGCACCTTTACCCAACGGCTCGGAAGGCAACCGGACGCGATGGTAGATTCTAACCTCCCAGAGCTATGGGCAAGCTAACGCTTCGGTGTAGGAGGTACTTAGACAAGGTCCTAGACAGACCAGGGCCATTCACGGATCCGGACAGCTTTGTGCCAGGGAACCATGAGACTTTGGAGAGGGCAAAAGTACTGTGAGTGTCCTTTACGTGTAATTGAAAGCCAGATGACTGACGGAAATAGGGTCATGTGAGTTGCTATGCAAGGGACCGTCAGTAAATCGACTAACAACCAAACAGCGGAGCTGGTGGCTTGGGTTGTGAAATTCTCAAAAACCTGGCCCTCTCCGGATTTAAGGACATCCATGTCATCGACATGGACACAATCGATGTGTCCAACCTTAATCGCCAGTTCCTCTTCCGTGCTGCTGATGTAGGAAAGTACAAAGCCGAAGTCGCTGCAGCTTTCGTAGAGAAGCGTGTCAAAGGGGTCAAGATTACACCTTACTGCGGCAAGATCCAGGATAAAGATGAAGAGTACTACAAGCAGTTTGCCATCATTGTCTGTGGCCTAGACAGCATTGAGGCACGGCGCTGGATCAACTCGATGCTTGTCGGCATGGTGAACGGAAACGATCCAGATAGCTTGAAGCCGTTGATCGACGGTGGCACCGAGGGCTTTAAGGGCCAGGCGAGGGTAATCTTCCCTACCATGACTAGTTGCATTGAGTGCCAGCTGGACATGCATGCTCCACGTGCTGCAGTCCCACTTTGTACGCTTGCAACCATCCCTCGTCAACCACAACACTGTATCGAGTGGGCCCACATTATCGCTTGGGAAGAAGAGCGCAAGGACATAACACTAGACACTGACGATCCAGAGCATATCACCTGGCTGTTCCAGAAGGCGTCGAAGCGCGCCGAAGAGTTCAACATTCCCGGCGTCACATACAGCATGACACAAGGTGTTGTAAAGAATATCATCCCAGCCATCGCATCCACGAACGCCATCGTAGCAGCCAGCTGCTGCAACGAAGCCTTCAAGCTCCTCACTAACGCGAACCCCTTCCTCGGATTCCCTGGTACCGACAATTATATGATGTACACAGGCGACGAATCCGTGTACACTTACACGTTTGAGCACCAGAAGAAAGACGATTGCCCTGTATGTGGCGAGGATGCTCTTGCACGTCCGCTCGAGATCGATCCGGAGGCAACGCTGCAGGAGTTTGTTGATAGCCTAGCAGAGCGTCCTGAGGCGCAGCTCAAGACGCCATCGATACGGACGACGGAGAAGTCGTTGTACATACAGTCAGCGGCAGACTATGAGCGTATGACGAGGCCGAACCTTGAGAAGAAGATGAAGGATCTGACGGCTGAGGGTGAGGAGATGCTCGTTTCAGACAAGGCGTTTCCGACGATGTTCAAGTATGTCGTGGTGTGGAGAAGGTAGTGGGATGCATATGGGTTTGGCTTGGCGGTAAAGAGCATTATCAGATGCGCGTTCGTGTAGATCAATCTTCGATACACATGCAACAAACAAGGCTTCGAATATGAGGCAACTACAATTTCATCGTGACCTTGGTCAAATTTTGTTCAATCCTTCTTTGCAAACTCAAGCTTACCATTCGTAGACTGCCCCAGGATTAGCGAATCCGCACGTGATCAAGGGAGGCAAAGCGGTCTGTGCGTACTAGTGTTGCCTGCAGTCGCAGCTCACGAATTAGTATCGAATCCCCTCGAAACCATCGACAACGACGCTCCCTCGAACGAATCGCCACAACGTGCAGCACAATGCCCGGTCCGCGCGCAGGGAACAAGGCTGCCACCAATGGCTCTGGAGGCGGGTCGAGCAAGCAGTCGCTCACTGAGGCCTTCGACAAGGACCTGTACGACGGCAGCAACGGCGTCGACAAGTATGCCGGCTACAACATGTCCATCGCCGCCAACGACGATGAAGACATGGAGGATGCGGGAGAGATCAATGGAAGGCGACTGGTCGGACAATACACGGCGAGCGCAGACATACTGAACGAGTACGCGCACGGCGAGGACGACCTTTTGGAATCCCGCGAGAAGCAGGCCCAGATCTCTTCACGCGAGACCGACTACCAGCGCCGACGATTCGATCGCAAGTTATCGCCCGAGCGCGCAGACCCCTTCGCCAAGGATGGCGAAAATGGCGGCATGTCGTACAGGGAAGTGATGAAGGAGCGAGACCTAGAGCGGGAGGAGGTGCGTGTCCAGCGACTTATTGAGGACCGCGAAAAGAACGGCAACGAAGTTCTTGATCATGAGCCTACACTAAAGGACGGTGCGCCCGAAGTGGACGGTAACAAGACTCCGCCCGTGGAGAAGAAGCGCAAGCGGCGTCGGTGGGACGATGACGGCTCTAATGAGGAGCCTGCGAAGATCGAAGAGGCAGCAGTAGAGCCCACATCGAAGAAGAGGTCGCGATGGTCTCCAGACCCACAGGGGGAGAAACCTGAAGAGCCTGCCGCCGCCGCCCCGGTACGTTCACGATGGGACACCACCGCTGCGGCTGCCAGTGCCACGCCGGCTCCCGCCACCAATGGCACCAAAGTCGCTGCACCCACAACATTCGCGTTCGGTACCGACATCTCAGCACGCAATGCCCCCCTTTCCGACGAGCAGCTCGACATGATGCTTCCATCTGAAGGCTACAAAATCCTCGAGCCGCCACCAGGCTATGAGCCAGTCAGGAGGCCGGTCGGCATGCCGGCACTTCCAACCGGATACCAAGGATATCTGGTACCGGAAGCGGATAACAGCATGGCCATGATGGGCAAGCAGCTGCCAACGGAGATTCCTGGCGTCGGTGACCTTCAGTTCTTCAAGAATGAGGATATGAAGTATTTTGGAAAGCTGACAGACGGTGCGGATGAGAATGAGATGACCGTGGAGGAACTCAAGGAGCGCAAGATTATGCGGCTGCTTCTCAAAGTCAAGAATGGAACACCTCCGATGCGTAAGACTGCACTGCGACAACTTACAGACAATGCTCGCCAGTTTGGTCCCGCAGCCCTATTCAACCAGATTTTACCATTGCTGATGGAGCGGACATTGGAGGACCAAGAACGCCACTTGCTCGTCAAGGTTATCGATCGTGTTTTGTATAAACTTGATGACTTGGTCAGACCCTACGTTCACAAAATTCTGGTTGTTATTGAGCCCCTCTTGATCGACCAGGACTACTATGCTCGTGTAGAGGGTCGAGAAATTATTTCGAACCTCGCCAAAGCCGCTGGTCTAGCCCACATGATCAGTACAATGCGCCCTGACCTGGATCATCAGGACGAATACGTGCGAAACACGACAGCCCGAGCCTTCGCCGTGGTCGCATCAGCACTCGGTATACCAGCTCTTCTGCCTTTCCTTCGGGCTGTGTGCAGAAGCAAAAAGTCGTGGCATGCACGTCACACTGGTGTCAAGATCGTGCAACAGATTCCTATTCTAATGGGATGCGCTATCCTACCACATCTGAAGGGTTTGGTTGAGTGCATTGGGGATAATCTGAACGATGAGCAGCCCAAGGTCCGTATGGTCACCGCACTTGCATTGGCGGCCCTTGCCGAAGCTGCTGCGCCTTACGGTATTGAATCTTTTGACGACATTTTGAACCCTCTTTGGACCGGAGCCCGGAGACAGCGGGGCAAAGCTTTGGCATCTTTCTTGAAAGCCGTTGGCTACGTCATTCCACTCATGGACGAAGAGTACTCTAACTATTACACCAGCCAAATCATGGAGATTGTGATTCGAGAATTCCAGTCCCCTGACGAGGAAATGAAGAAGGTTGTCCTGAAAGTGGTATCTCAGTGTGCCGGCACTGCCGGTGTGACCCCAGTTTATTTGAAGGACCACGTACTTCCAGAGTTCTTCAAGCATTTCTGGGTGCGCAGGATGGCACTTGACAAGCGCAACTACCGCCAAGTGGTCGACACGACTGTTGACCTAGCTCAAAAGGCAGGTGTTGCAGAGATTGTGGGCCGCATTGTAAACAACATGAAGGATGAGAACGAAGCTTACCGCAAGATGACAGTCGAAACGATTGACAAGGTGATCTCGACGCTTGGGGCTCACGACGTAGACCAGCGCCTCGAGGAACAGCTCATCGATGGTATACTTGTTGCCTTCCAGGATCAGACCGTCGAAGACCCAATCGTCATTGACGGTTTCGCCACGGTTGTCAATGCCCTCGGCGAGCGCACGAAGACTTACTTGCCGCAAATCGTGGCCGTAGTCATCCACCGCCTGAACAACAAGGCCGCACCGGTTCGACAACAAGCCGCTGATCTAATTTCGCGCATCACCTTCGTCATGCAAAAGTGTGATGAAGATCCACAACTGGTCAAGCTTGCAAGCATATTGTACGAGTATCTTGGAGAGGAATATCCGGAAGTTCTCGGATCGATTCTTGGGGCACTACGAGCCATTGTCACTGTCGTTGGCCTGGCTGCGATGCAGCCTCCGATCAAGGACCTTTTGCCACGGCTCACACCCATCCTCCGTAATCGACACGAAAAAGTACAGGAGAACACGATTGATTTGGTAGGCAGAATTGCCGACCGCGGAGCGGACTACGTCAATCCGCGAGAATGGATGCGTATTTGCTTCGAGTTGCTAGACATGCTCAAGGCTCACAAGAAGGGCATTCGACGAGCTGCTAACAACACCTTTGGTTACATTGCCAAAGCCATCGGTCCACAGGATGTGCTGGCCACGTTGCTGGGGAACTTGCGGGTACAGGTTAGTGTCACCGCCATCATTCGCATTCAAGCTCAAAAGCTAACAACTCTACAGGAACGTCAGAGTCGTGTCTGCACTGCCGTAGCGATCGGTAAGCCTTTCTTTCACTTTCTAGGTGCTGGACAAAGAACCTATAGCTAACTTATACTAGGAATTGTGGCCGAGACCTGTGCCCCTTTCACCGTCCTTCCAGCTCTCATGAACGAGTATCGTGTACCGGAGCTCAACGTCCAAAATGGCGTGTTGAAGTCACTCAGCTTCATGTTCGAGTACATTGGGGAGATGGCCAAAGACTACGTTTACGCCATCACGCCGTTGCTTGAGGACGCTCTTATTGACCGCGATCAAGTGCACCGACAGACGGCCGCCTCGGTTGTCAAGCACGTGGCACTGGGGTGTGTCGGGCTCGATTGCGAAGACGCGATGATTCACCTGCTCAACCTTCTCTGGCCCAATTTGTTCGAGACCAGCCCGCACGTCATCGACCGTATCGTCGAGGCCATTGAAGGAATCCGCAACGCGATTGGCACACCGCTCGTCATGAACTACGTGTGGGCGGGTCTCTTCCACCCAGCACGTAAAGTTCGACAGCCGTACTGGCGCATCTACAACGATGCGTACGTACAGTCTGCCGATGCGATGGTGCCCGCGTATCCGCAATTCAACGATGACAAGTTGAAGAGGCATGAGCTGGATATCTTCATTTGAAAATGCTTCAGTAAGTGTGAACGATGACGCCGCCCCAGTTCGTGGCGAGACATGATGGATGGTTTGACTTTTGGGTGCATAGTGTATAATGGCAGCGCAGAAACAGTTGTGTGGGGGTTCATTGGTTTGGCCTCGGTAAGCCAGGGTTCTGCCTCGCCCCGTCTGGGGCCAAGGCAGGATCACATGTACATCAGCTCAGCATTGGAAGGGGTGTTAAACATTGGCGTCTAGGACTGCATAGCCGAAGGTGCTTTTTTGGAATTTGGTATGGCAATGGTAAAACACGTTTTCTGCCCACGCCTCACTGTCCGCTGATTGCAACTAGGGCCTGTGAAATGTTGCGCAGCCTCGAGGGATTAGGCTTTGTGAGCGTGTCTCTTGTTTGCCAAATAGAGTGCCCCAGGATGCCGAGGGTGAGACGGCACGGTAAGTGCTTGCCAAGGGCGTTCGTCGGGCTGAGCTTGCAGGACCTTGTAATGCCATGTGCGACTGGAGCGTTGCGGCGCAAGCAATCTGTGCGCCTCGGAGCACCTGGTCGCACCCTGTAGCGAGACATGGACCCCGCAAACGGCGGGTACAGCCTCGAGCCGTGGGCGCCCTGGTCGCGGGTGCGCCAGGCTTCCTCGTCAGTCAGTGGTGGTGATGGTGATGGTGAGGGTGAGGGTGAGGGTGGTGCACGCCCACAGGTCGTCGTCGACGGTCCTTTGGCCACCACGACGCACATGCGCACGACAACGACGACGACGACGACGACGCCGCCGCCGCCGCCGCGTAACAAGGTATGGGCAATGCGACGGCCGGTGGACGCAGCGGCGGACGGCGGAATGGCGATATATTGTCGTTGTGGGTAAAGGTTCGTAAGCTGAGCTATTTCGGGCGTCCGCAGCGCGGGGCAGCACCTGGATGGGCTCCAGTGGCTAAGCCTCTCACGAACGACCCCGACAGCCCAATCACCGCGCTCCACCGCGCCCCCAAGCTTGCTGTGAGCGGCGCTTCAAACCTGCACCACGGCGGGTCGGGGTCGAATTATCGTTTTTGTCCTGTTTGGGCGATTTGCACTCCCACGACCCCGGTAGCCCTCGTTTTGGTCGCATCGTCGATATACATACTGTACAGGGTGCCATGCACCACCTCTGTCCCACGTCATATTGCTTGCTGTCTGTCCTCTCCCTCCCCTCCCTCCCGTTTTCGCTTTTTCATCTATTTTGCTGCCGAGGAGTGAAACATGGCCCTCGTTGCCCACAATAGCAGGCCGCTTCCCACACATGGATCTTTGCATCAGGAGAAGCTGGCGAGGTATCCGCGGTACTACCCCAAGCAGGGCCACGTCCACAATGAGCAGAATTCACCGCCTTTCATCTACACGGGCCCCCGGTTGCAGAGTGCATGTGGTTCGCGCAAGGCAAGGAAAGTGCTCGGATTGGTCGCTCAGTTCGAGAGGAGGAGTGTCGACGACGACGAGGAAAGAGGTGGCCCCAACAAGGCACAGCGAACCCTGGGGCTCGTGACGGATCTTCCGCGCGACAGGAGGTCCTGGAGGAAGTCGGGAAGCGGCGAGTACAAGGGCACATTTGAGCAGAAGCTCGAGCAGGCCGAGAGAGACGTCAGGAGGTTATCGAGGATGCAGGATCTGGCCGTGGACACAAACGACGAGGAAGCGGCGGCGGCGGACGACGAGCGAACAGACGACGAGGAAGAGCACGAGCAGAGTGCGGATGAGCAACATCACCAACATCAGAAGGTTGAGAAAGATGACGAAGAAGAATCATCGCAACCAGACCCAGAGAAGCCCCCATTCCTCGAGCTTCCTCTCCAACAATCACCACAACAGCTCTCCTTCCCAAGAGCACCAATCGAACTTGATGCTGGACCCGACCACGAGCTCCTCGTACCACCGCCCCGTCCCCGTGTCAGACCACACTCATACACCTCACCACGCTTCAGCGACCGGCCCACCAACAAGATCGCCTCCTCCCGTTCCCGAGGTCTCCGAGCAAACAGCACCCCCCCAAATTTCTCACGCCCACTCTCCGGTTTCGCGCCAAAGCCCGTCCCAGGAGAAGAAATGGAGCGCGACCCACTCTCGATCCGCTTCCAGGACATCGAGGCCGATCCCCGATCACCCATGTCGCCCATCGGCGGGACGCTCGTCTCCAACGAAATCAAGGCTGCACTCGAAAAGCTCGAAATGGGCATCAGCAAATCGCGGACGAACTCGCCTCAGCCGCCATCGGGGCCTCCGCCTGCATCCAATAATAGAAGGAGCAAGCCGAGATGGAGTTCGCTCCCCGTGTCACTCATGAAGATCGCGGCCAAGAAGCGCGCCTCCAAGTCTGAAGAGGACAATATCCTCGAGAGACAGCAGGCCAAGGAAGTCGTAACGCTTACGGAGGAGAACCTCCAGCGGTGGGAAGACGAGGTCGGATACGTGCCCAAGATGTACCGCATGGGGTACGACCTGCTGAAGAGCCCCGTGGAGGTAGACATGGAAGTTGAGCGCGCGACACCCGTGCCCGCCGTGAGCAAGACGCCGAGCCCGCAGCCAGACGCACGCGTGATGGTAGCCGCACGAGCAGGCCAGATGTTGACGCCGCCCATGAGCATGAGTCCGCCCGTGAGCCCGCCCACGTCTCCTCCCCTCCGGCAATACGCACACAAGCACGCGAACGACGCAAGCATCGGTGCCATGCGCTCGCCCTCGCTCCTCACGCCCACGCCCACACCCACGCTCAGCCAAGGCTCGTTCGCGCCCTCGTTCGCCTCCTTCACCCACTCCACCGCAATCCGCACCTCCACCACCTCCACCTTAATCCGCCGCTTCCCAGACCCCCCCTCATACACCGACTCCCAACTCCAATTTGGAGCCCACAACCACACCCACAACCACCCCTCCTCGTTCCCCTCCCCCCCGCAATTCTGCCTCTCCCCACCCCCCATGCACGCCTCGCCCATCCCCTCGCCCACGCCCTCCCGCACGCCCTCCCCGCTCCCGACCCTCGCCGCCCAAAAAGAAGCCCTCCTCCACACGCCCACCGCCTCCCCCCTGACCTGCGCCCTCTGCGCAGAGACGCACCCCCCCTCGTTCTTCCCCTCCAGCACGCTGAGCACGAACTGCGCGCACGCGCCGCGCGTGTGCAAGGAGTGCGTGCAGGGCGTTGTCGAGGCGAGCGTGGAGCGCGGCGAGACGGTGCGGTGTCCCGAGTGCAGGGGCAAGGTCGGCGTCGAGGAGGTGATGCGCGTGGTAAGCGTCGAGTGCTTGCGCGGGATTGCGTATAGGCATTCTGGTTCTAGGGAGGGTTCGCCGCTGCTGCAGTAGGCTGCATGCATGCGTTGGTTGGGCTTTCTTTTGTTCAAGGTTTCTTATGTTTGGGTGGGTTGGTCTGGTCTGGTCTGGTATGGCCTGGTCTGGCATGGCATAGTATGTCATGGAGTTGGACGGCACTGGCATTGGCACTGGCATCGGCATTTGCATCTGCATCTCACACTCGGAGTCTTCTTGCTTTCGGTATATACCCCGCGAGGACAGTAATCATCAAGGACATAAAACGTAATGAAAAGTTAAATACTTGAAACCCTTCTTGCCTGAATGAACGTGCGTTGTGCAGTCTTCGTTCCAGTATGATGGTGATCACGGCACAAGCATGCATGGCACGAGTCAGATGTCACCATTCCCACACTCCCTCAATTCATCACACTATGCTACACCTATCACATCCTGTCTCACCCTCCCGTCACAAAGGTACACCCAATAAATATTAACACCAGGACAGAGACAACGCCAGGTCCCGTCACCAGCCAGCACACCAGTACCGGATTAGATTAAGCATTTTGAACCGCGAAGACAAATATTGTGCTCATCATCAATACATTTCCAGGTCCCGCTGACCAACCAGATGCTGTGACAAAAGAAAGTAACAACCCAACTAACTGCCGAAAAGGTAAAACAAGAGACGAGGAAAACAGGGAACTGAAGAGTAGGAAAAGTATGTCGAGATGTCGAAGTAGGAGGGTCGGGATATAGTTGTGCCTGGCCGTGCGCCGGGCAGGTATCGTCGAGAAGTATTGTAGAAACCTTTTGAGACAAGAAGTGAAATCGAGTGCAGCTGTCTCATTGTCGAACTCGAGATTGAACAGGGTTCGAAACCACTAGAAGAAAACAGTATGGCTTTGGCCGTTGTGTTGATTGGGGTATATGTAAAATCATCCAGCCGCCGAGATGAACGTAGGCAGAACCAGCAACGCCTTCGCCGAACAAGAGAAAAAGACCGGTCATGACACGTGTACAAGATATACAATCTGTGTTTCTCAGGCGGCGAAACTCTTTTTGCGGCCGAAAATCGTGCGTGTGCGGCTCTTCTCGCGAGGCTTCTTCGCAGAATTAGGGTCCTTCTTCTCAGAGCGACCAGAGCGGATCGAACGGGTGTCCGAGGTTGAGGTGCCGTCCTCCATGTATTTGTCCTTGTAGATCCTATGGAATGGATTAGCTTCATTTGTACGATGCATTTGACATTTCGAAGGACTCACCAGCTGTTGCCAACCATGCTGACACCCTTGGCCTCGGCAGCTCGGTAGAACTTGGCTGCCTTCTTCATGTCTTTCCGGCAGCCTACACCTTCTGCGTAGCAGTAGCCAGCCTCGACCAAGGCATCAGCATCTCCCCAGTTACCAGCAATCTCGTAGCAGCGAACAGCCAGACCCTTGTCTTGCTTCGCTCCCCAGCCGTTCATGTAGCACTTTCCAAGCTCGTAGATAGCAACACCGTATTGTGCCTTGTGCTGCTTTTTCTTCATCAAATCGGTGCGCTGACCATGCTTGGCCTGATCTTCATCCTCAGCGACTTCAAGCTGGCCAGAGTCGACAGCTCGGCGGAGCCACTGAAAAGCTTCACCTTTGTTCTCACGCATACCCCAGCCATGCCGGCACGCAAGACCATACCAGAACATTGCCTCGGCAAGCCCTGCACGGGCGGCAAGACGGAAGTGATAAGTAGACTTCATGAACTCGCCAGCCTCGTGGAGCTCAACACCCTTGTCGCAGTGCTCTTGAGCTGTAATCTGCTCCGATCCGGTAGGCGCGCGAATGGTGCTGTTGCTGGAAGTGAGCGAAGGTGCTCCGCGTTCTGTTGAAGTGCTCCGTGTTTCAATCGACGGACGTTGTTGGCTAGCAGAACGAGGCGGCGATACTGGCGAAGGCGGACGTGCTCCCTCGGGCTTCTTAGCCTTCTTGGGTTGGTCCCAGCCGATCTGGCTATTTAAAAAGTCTTCGATCCCAATAGATTTGCGGTCCAGCTTGCGGCCTCTCGGTAGGTCGAACTTTGAGTATGTATACGTGGAAGCAGGGTTTGAATAATCGGTCGAACGTCGCCAATCCTCGCTCGTCATGCTCACAGGGGTGTGAATGACATCGTTCGTCCAGGGCATTGCTGAGCTTTCTGCGGAGTCCTGTCGGAGGGGATGATTGTCGATGGATGGTCGCGTATACGCATTTTCGTCGGATGCTTGCCGCGATGGCGCGCGATCCATGCCTGGGCGTGCGTCGAATGATGGCTGCCTGCTTGTGCTGCTCCTGGGACGAGAGAAGTTGGCAAAAGCGGGACGAGGTTGCTGGTGGCTGGTCGTCGATCGCTCTGAAGACATGGACGGCGAGCGAGGAATGGAATGGTTGGAGAAGGGTGTAAGCGGAGAATGAGACCTTGAAAGGCTAGAACTTGGAGACAGATTTCTGTTATGAAGAGAATCGTATGAGCCGCCCAGCGACATGTCCTCGACCTCGTCTGAGCTATCATTGTGAACAGACCTGACGGTTGGTGACATTCGAGGAGAGCGAGCTCTTTGCGAACCAGGAGACCTCGGTGGGCGTAGGCTGGAGCTGGATTGTTGCCTGTGGGGTGCATCGAGAGATTGCTGCCTCTTCATCGCCTGTTGGAGGGCGTACGAGTTCGACCTGGGCACATTGGGCGATACTGGCGTGGCCTCCTGCAGTCCGATTGCTGGCTCTGGAGACGTGGATCTCGGGATATCGAAGTAGCCCTGCGGCGGGACAGGCGCAGACTGCTCGCCAATGGGAGAAAGAACGTTCCTGTAGGGCATAGGCGGTTCAGGAAGCAGGTCGTCGCCGCCGCCAAACATGGGGTACAGCGACTTGTGCTTGTCGGCCGCGGGCTGCTCTCGCGGAGAGTTCTGGGCTTGCTGTCCCGGGCTGATGGGCGGCGGCAGGTCCTCGTTGGGCGAGGTAACGGTGGAGTTGGAGAGCGAGGAGAAGTAGCCAGAGCGGTTGCCGAACTCGTTCTGGATGGTGAGCGGGGCCAGTCGACTGATGCGACGGCCGGCCTTCTCCTCCTGCTCGAACCTCTTCGCCAGCAACCGTCCCTGCAGGGCGAGGGCGTCCAGCGGGGAGAGGGCGGGCGGGACCTCGCCGGCGCGAGGGCTGGGGAGGTCGTGCAGCGAGAGGCTGCTCATGCTGCTGTTGGACGGCGGGTCGAACGACTGCGAGCGGAACTCGAGGCCGCCGGGGCGGACTTGTCTGTTTACCATGGTGCAAGGTGGGAAGTCGCGAAGCTGAGGCTCGCGCCGTATTTCACGAAGCGGGCGGCGGTGTCGTCATGCGCGAGGAGGTGAAACCAGGCCGGAGGCAAAAGGCGAGGGATTATGCGGGGGTGGTGTCGAGGGCGTGCGGTGGTGCGCTGGCTGGACGCAGGTGGCGATGGTGGTGCTGGGGTGCTGGGGTGCTGGGGTGATGGCAGCGTTATGTTGATCGCGACGGGGAAGAGTGGGGAGCAACGGCGAAGGAGCGACGGAAGAGCGACGAGCGACGAGCAACGGGCAGACTGACGGCTGCTGCGCCCAGCACACGCTTTGCAAAAGACGTGAGAGAAGCAGCGGAGAGGCGGCGCACTAGAACACTTGACATGAGGCCCAGAGCTTCGCTGCCCCTGAGCACTTGGCGGCGGCGGCCCGCGCAGGGACCGTCCAAGTTTAGGGTTGCTGGTCTCTGGTTTCAGCGCCGTATGGGGATGCCCTGCACATTCACCGTGCCATGGCCGCCAATCACGCCCGTGGAGCGCGCCGGAGCGTCGTGGTGGCTCAAGTCAGCGGACGCAGGCCAGCGTCGCCGAAGAGTCCAATCTCTGGTGGCAGCGAATGCCCACTGCCCAAAGCACCTCACCTCGTCCTCCCTCTCCACCGTGGCGGACTCCGCTGGCCGGGGAAATTGATGCACGACTTCAGCCGTTGCCCTCGCACGCGAGCCCGTTTCACCACCTGGTCTCCTCTTCGGCCCACGCCCTTTGCGTCAAGCGGCACAAGCTGCGACCACGTCCTTCATTTGCCCTCCCGCGCTAGCCACCACCACAGCAACACCAAAACAACCACTGCGAATGCTCTCTCCAAGCTATCCATCCCCGTCACACGCACCTGTCCTCTGTCTACACCGTCTCGATGGCAAAACACTAATAATAAACCGCGCCCGGCCAGACTGCGAGGCGCCCTGCCGTGGTCTTCTTACCTGACCACACCAAATCGCCTTGGTCCCCGATACTTGCCCAACCCGTCTAGTCTCCATCTTGGCCTTGTCACAGGCTTCCCGCCCGTGACTATCCAACACCTCCTCTGCCTGGTGGAGAAGCAGAAAGAGACCATTGCGTTTGCAAAGTGACGGACAATCGGTCCACGACGACACTCTGTGCCAATGTTCCGTCGTCAATTTTAGTTGGTTGGTAGCATGAGCGAGCGATAAGTTGCATCGTGCTGTACTGTTCTTCGAGCCCGTTGTCCTGCCGTTTGACTATACCTAATCATCTTTGCTCGCATTCGCACGCGAGTACCCACAGCCTACATTATCCAAAACTCACTCGTGTGCCCCTTGGGTAGCTGATAACAATTGAATAGATTGCCAAATCTTGTTTGTCCCATTCATCACACTGTGTCCTTGTTTTGGTGTAATTACACCGACAATGCTTCGCAGAGCTACTACAAAACGAGTAACAGAAATCCGGTCCGCAAACATGAGGTTGCCGCCGTGGATCCTGCCCATGTTCCGACCATCGTATGTCCATTTCATCGTTTTTCAAATTCCATGGAGCGGCGTCAGGCTTGCTAGCCGTTTCAGGAGTGGAGTGTGGTGGTGTTCTCCTACTAGATCCAACTTTGCTGCTGTGAGGGGAGAGGTAGTGCGTTGCGGTGACATCTGATCAAACAATTTTTTCAATCTTCTCCCACGACTGTGCAGCGTCTTCCAGCTGCGGCTCTGCTGTTGCCTCCTCAAGAGATACTCGCTTCACGCCCATCATCCACCCGACCAAGCCTGCGGGTACCCAATTGCCCACAACGTCGTATGTTACGCTTCCACGTCCTACATGCCA
Source organism: Paracamarosporium sp. OC-R06-R3 (assembly GCA_019828545.1). NCBI lineage: Eukaryota > Fungi > Ascomycota > Dothideomycetes > Pleosporales > Didymosphaeriaceae > Paracamarosporium > Paracamarosporium sp. OC-R06-R3. The sequence continues at coordinate 50,839 of JACVRA010000329.1, read as the reverse complement.
CACTCGACGTGGCCGCCTCTGGGTAAGCGCATCGAACACAGCGTTGTGCAACTCTCGCAGCGAGCTTCCAGTGCTGTTCGCAGTGAGCAGTCCTCGGTTCTGGGCAACGCGGCTCTGGTTGACAAAATTCGATGCGTACAGTTTCCGCGTCGTCGCCGGCCACGCGATCGTGTTGGGTCCGGCTGTCGTTTGCAAGTGCTGTTTGCTCCCAACATGTGAACAGTCAAACGTTCCAAGCTTGAACTGGCACACGTCAATACCTAGCGTGCCGAGCTCGCCCCTCAGAGACGCCGTGAACCCCTCCAGGGAGCTAACCACGGCGGTTTCGACGCTGTGAAACGGGGGCCGCAATGACGCCACGATGCTAGGGGTGCACATCAAAACGCGCGCTTTGAACTCGCAGATGGTGGGGAGGAACGCCTGCGTGACGGCAATGGTGTTTAGGACTTTGGCATTCAGCGCATCCGAATACAATTCAGGCCCAATTGTTTCAATGGGCCCTGACGGGTAGATCAAATCAGGGACCAGCACCAATCCCCGGAAATGTAGGTTGTGCGGCGATGCGCCAGAGAATGCGACATGTGGCTTGAGCAGCAGGTCATTGAAGCGCTGCATTGCCTCTTGGGTGCCCAGGACGTCAGCGACGTCGAGATGCAGCGGCCGCACGTCTGCTCTCGATTCGCCGTGCACCAACTGCTCCTCTTCCATGTCCGAGCATACTATGTATACGATAAACCCGCGTCGTTCGAGATCCAGAGATAGCGATTTGATGATGGGCGAATTTGGCGGACCAGCGAGGACTACTACAATCAGCATCTGCTGTGCATGCGCATTCATTCGTTGGCCATACCGATAACTTCCTTGCGCGCGCCATTGCTCGCGCGTCGCGCCCTCCGCTTCTTTCTAGACTTGTTCCGTTCTCGCCATAGCAGCACTCCGCCTGTGGCCAAGAAGGCCACGACCGCGGCCGTTAGCGCGCGATTCCGCGAAGCCCAGTGTTGGAGGCGATGTAGGTAGGCGCCGGAGACTGCGCGCGGGGGCGGCGGAGGGGCTGGGCGCGCATATTCAGGAAGCCAGCCCTCAGGGACCGATCGTTTGATGTACCCGGCGACGCTCTGGAAATGCCGGTCCGAGGCGTCGAAGATGTTGCCCGTGAATTTCCGGATGTCTTGCGAGTACTCAGATAGCTGTCGCGCGGATCACGTGTCAGCAGCCGCCCGCCACGGCGCGCGAGGTCACTCACCACGTCCAGGAAGTGCTGGTCGTCGGCTGTCATTGTAAAGGCTGGAGGATATCAATAAAGTACAAGCGGAGAGGGACTGGTCGAATCCAGCATCATCGTCTGCGGAGTCTTTGAGCTCAGATCGCGGAGCAGATGCGGCGCCTTACGCCTTCCGCCGCCACTACGGCATTCTGCACGTGATAGCGCCGGATGGAAATCCTGTGGCCTCGCAGCTCCAGCTTATATGCGCCCGTCGCTGACGCGCATGCGGCCCTCTGTACTGTACATCCTTTCACTATAGATATCCCACGCTAGTCATGAGCCCTGACCCGTTTAGCTGACCTTTTCCTTCTGGTTTGCCTCTGCGTACGCTGCGGTGCCTCGCCGCCGCGCGCACAGCTTACGTGGCTGGCTGGCGTTGCCTTTTCTCATAATCAACTTCGAGTCTCTTCTACGTATAATCCGAGTTCGACTGGTTCCTTCTCTCGCACCCGACAGTCTGTAACCTTTCTTTACCAGTCGACTTGCAAAATCGGCCCTACTAAATCCTCGGACCAACCGCCAAAACTGGACTGTCGCTCCACAGGCCGTCAGCGAAACTCAACGCTAAGACTGGGACAAGATGCGGGAGATCGACGCGCATTTTGATGCGTACGAACACCTGAAACACCTTCCGCGCGATGGAGAGGCGTTACATATGCTTCGAAAGGCAGCATCCATGGTCAAGCCTATGATGAGGAAGCGAGGGTGGAAGGTAGGCACTTTGGCCGAGTTTCTCCCCGATGAGCCTCAGTTACTAGGTACGACCACAACTTACCAAGAAGTTACCCCGACTAATAACGCACAGGTCTAAATATCAACAGAACAGAGAGGATACTAATTAGGTTGCGCTACCACCATGACTCGAGGCAGTTCTTACCCATGGAGCAGATCACAGATACCCTGCTACATGAGCTCTCGCACATTATCTGGGGTCCACACGACCACAACTTCCATAACCTTTGGAATGAGTTACGCGACGAGCATCAGTCCTTGATCGCAAAGGGCTATACTGGCGATGGCTTCTTATCTCAAGGCCGTACGCTTGGTGGCAAGCGAATACCATTGGACGAAATGCGTCGCCAGGCTCGAATCGCCGCAGAAAAGCGAAAAGCAACCACAAACGCAAACGCAGGTGGACGTAAGCTAGGAGGGGGCCAAGTTTCTCGTGGGGTGGACATGCGCAAGGTCATCGCAGACGCGGCAACAAGGAGAAATAGTATCATGGAAGGCTGTGCAAGTGGCAGCTCTGAAGCTGGGAGGTTGTCCAATCAACAGGCACAGACGGGGTTCAGAACAAAGGCTGAAGAAAATGATGCGAACGACTTAGCGATTGCACAAGCTCTGCAGGAACTCATGGAAGAGGAGGAGATGATCAAGCTAGAAGAGCTGTGCGCACCCAACGGAGGAGGTGGTTTGGCGTGGGATCCTGTGAATGGCCTACAGTTTGACAATCACCCTCCTTCATCACGAACACCAACACCAAAACCAACACCTTCTCGGAGCGTGTCTTCGAACCACGACGGACGGCCTGTATCCCGTTTAATCACCGAGAGCATGGCCAGACGACCTTCGTCATTCCCAAGCTCTCGTCGCCCGTCGTCCAACTCCATTCCTCAAGACGAGGACCCTTTCCACAACAAGGCCCTACCACCGTCACCACCTCAACCAACACCAAAATCCCTCGCTGTTCCTACCGACCCAGACAAATGGGCATGTCCTCAATGCACGCTACATAATCCGCTCACCTTCCTTTCATGTGAGGCATGTGGTCTGGAACAGCCACCACAGCCCATCCCGCAAAATCAGCGGTACGGTCCCTCTCACCATCCAGCCAGCCTACCAAAGCCACCTCCTGCAGTAGGACTTCGAGGAGCCGGTGCCACGCCTTTCGAACCTGCCAAAGGACGGATAGGGTGGAACTGTTTGAATTGCGGGACCTTTATGGAACACCAGTGGTGGACTTGTTCGCTTTGCGGAAAAATGAAAGACGAGTCATAGCATAAGAACGACGCTAAAACTGACGAAGCGGTGGTACATTTATACTCTCAACCGCCACTCCACCTCTAGACTCTAGAAACAACAACCACTCACGGCAAAAGCCAGGACATCCATCATGTGCGACGCATGTTCGTCGCCTGCGTCCGGCGGTACCCCTAAAAACCAACTACTCCACCATCGAGCAGAGGGGGCTCATCAACAATCTATTCTACAAGACTACCCTAAAGTGTGACAACAGTGGGTATTTATATTCTGTATTTGGGGCGACAGGAAATACCCCGCCATTTTCCTATTAGTGTGACCATACGATTTCACGAGATGATCTAGCATTCCAGTTTGAGGCATGTACATGATTCCAGTCCTCTTTGAACTGTTATACATTAGATGCATAGCGAGCAGCAGTGTAGGTGCAGTGCATAGATACCCCTTTGTGCACAAGAATCGAATTAACTATGTCATTTAATTTTTTACTTTTACATCCTTTGTCGTCGCTCGTCCTTCACAGTTCCTACCTTCATCATCGCGTAATGACCACGTCGGTAGTCCTCATTATCCCGCCGTTCCTCACGCTTTCTCTCCTCGTCATATCCCGCCCAATCCCATGTTCTCGCAATATACTCTCGTCGCTCTCGCCCGCCTGGCTACCCCTCTTCGTCCACTCCTTATCTCCATTGCTTCTCTTGCTAAGGCTGCTCATAGCAAAGGATGTCGCGCCGTCCTCCTGCTTCAGGTATCCCGTAGACTTATATGGCGTATTGAGCGCAGAATGGGGAGCGCGGCTGCCATAGGAACCTGCCATTGTGCGGAGCGAGGTGAAGAAGTGCGCGAAGAGAGGCTTGAGCGTGGGTAGGTTGGCGGCCGTTATGCCGATGTTCATTTCGACTCTGCAGCGCACCGAATGTCAGCCTCGCGTTCAAAGTCCGACGCACCGGTTTATAACGGGACCAGGAAGAGAAGAGTGGCGTAGGAATAGACTTACTGCTGCCAGATGTAGTACCATGATCCTTTGCCCGTGAAATCGGCCTCCTCGAAGAAATGGTATTGCATGGGCGTCTTGTATATCGCTGTTGCGGTCGCGAATAGACCGAGTCCCATGCAGAAGGAGAGTCCGAGCTTGGTCTGGAGATTCACCTGGAGTTTCCAGACGATTGGGATGGGGAGGAGCGCAAAGAGCAGGTCGGTTGCGATGTTGATCGAGCTGTTGAATACGCCGACGTTCTTGAAGATTTCAATTGAGTAGCATTTTGCGGTCCTAATTGCCTCTCGTGTTAGTTGACTGTAGTAGAATACTGAAGGAGGAGATATAGGTGGGTATGGAGGGCGTACGTACCCTAACGGCGGTTTCAGTGCCAGATCATACGCTGCGCGCACCGGTATGCACTGGAAGATAATCGCCATGGTACTCCCGATTGTAAATGCCACCAGAAAGACCAATGTCGCGATCAGGAAGGTTCTCCACCTTGTCCGGTCTGCGAGTCGGAGAAGGAAAAAGCCAATGGAAAACTTGATGAAGGAGTAGGCGAAGATAATGAGGATAGCGTAGACATAGAGGTATTTGAAGTAGTCGCCCATGTTTGCGAGGGGAAAGGCGAGGCCGGACGGGTCGAAGTGTCGTCCCATGCCTAGAGTTACGACTTTGATGAATAGGGCTGTGGTAGTTGTAGCGATGGCCATTGCAAAGAGCATTAGCCAGTCTGGTGGAGGTATCAGTGAGGTTTAAATTGTTAAGATGTCGGACATTTCGAAAATTTCAAAGAGACCATTCCAGCATAGACAATCGTGCCTAAAGATATGGGGAGATATTATTGTGAAGTGGAAAGAAGACTTACCATCGATACCGAACATTTTTAACATAAAAACTCTCACGTAGATCCTCAGGATCATTGTGATGGCTGCAACACCAAAGAGTGTGCAGTCAATTGCAATCAACCTTGGACCATAGTTCTCGGCGAGGTATTCCGGCGAGGGCGGTGGCCCTGTAGGTGGCATACCACTCATGGTTCCGTTCTCTCTCCTGGTAACAATCGACGAGGAAGCTGTCCCAGAAGATCAACCTCAGTCGATCTTCACCAAAACCCGCACACCTTGTAGGGAAGAACCTTGCGAATTGCGCAATTCAGGAACAAGATGAACAGTAAGACAAGCCAAATGGTTGATATAATATCGTCGACCCGCTATCTATATAGGGGGGTGGATCAGCGAGTTTGGTATTCAGTATGTGTAAGCTGGGTTAGACCGCCCAGCAGATTTGAACAGAAAAAGATTGGCTCAACGGGCCGTCCAGCGGGAGTGAGCGCAGCACTGTCTTACCGCTTCGCTTGCGGTATGGGATGCTTTGACCTCGAGCGATTCTTGGCAGGATTCTAGACAGGGCACCCGGTGAGGCAGGATATCACATGCATCCGAACGAGCATCGTAGACGTGGTTCCAGGGTGATGGAACGAGAGTTGGTGAACGGCGTACGTAGGGCGTCGGTCAAGCGTCCAGGTACGTATCGACTACAAACGAATGCCAGAGAAGGACTTGACGATGAAGTGACGGACCTGCAGGACGAGGGATTCGAATGCGAAGATATCACTGATGCACGGACATGCCATGATGGATATACTGCAGAGTCTGCGTTCCAGCCGGTTACCATTGTTTCGCCATTCGGTAGGCAACCGAAAAAGGATGATTGCTCGCATGCCGTGTAAGGATGGTGTAAGGTTATTTTACACGAGCAGAAGGATCTGATACTGAACGTGGTGCGGATGAATGCACTAGCTTTTGCTTCCTTCGCCTAGCTTTGCCGTAGTTGGTCAGTGTTAAGAGTAGACACATATTATGCATCGTCTCCCTCACGTGGAGATCGAGGTTGCATAGCCGGATGTTGCGTAACCGGATGAATGCCGATATTACGCACAACCCATGGCACATGGCACCTTGAGGACTACGATCACAGTGAAGAGGTTCACCATAGTTGCTTCAACCCCCCTTATGCTGCTGAAATTTCTGCGAGCTATTTTGGAGCTCGTGCTATCCGATCGATGTTGGTCCAAGCATGCCTCGAACAAGACAGTGGCACATGTTGGCCCGTCAGCATTCTCGTCCAGTTCCAGTCTGTACCTCGTTTCGCTTCTCCGCCTCGATCCTTACCCAAGCCTCTTCTCATGTGCATTCTGATTAGTGCGATTCATGTTTTATTGGTGGATTTTAGAGCCACGCCGATACCAAGCATAGTGCTGATCGCAGGAACCGAGTCCCCTGCATCAAAACTTTATTTACCTCGCACACAAAACGACACGCTCGGTTACACCGAGCCTTCGTACAACGCCCCTTGTTCGATGGCCTGATACAAAATGGTGGCTTTTCCCAGGAGATGAACAATGTGAGAAGTCCTTGAAGGCATCAGAGAATTTATTGCAGGACAGGGCAGAATGGCCCATGAAGAGACATGCGCTACGATTACCGTTTCGATTCATGGGAGCTTGCATCTTTGAGTTGAATCTCGACAGCTGACGAATACGTCCTCATCTTCTCAGTAAAGCGCACTGTTGGGCCTTGTCGCATGTTGCTGCCGGAACGGGATTGTGTCTAAATCAGGCACGGGCATCGTGGAAAGGAACTCCTACTTAATAAGGAGCCCAGAATTCGTCCGCAGAGAGCGCTATACCTACGAAAGGCAGATACGCGATTTAAGCCAGAACATGGATGGAACGATTCAGCCGGATGGCGCCAGTGACATGCGCTTGGCAAGGTTCGTTCAAGCCCTTTATTTTGGGGTAAGTTGGGTCCGGGCCGTCCCCGCAAGTTCGCCCGCACGTCACAGCTAGTCCACCACTCCTCGACCACCAGCACAGTACTCCTACCCACCTCGTTCAGTCCTTTCGTCCTCAAAGTAGCTTTGTGCCATCTCGAACTCACAATACCGGCAGAGTGTCTAATTCTCCGAAATCTCATCATCATCTGGTGCAGTAATGTGGCGCACCTCTCAAGCGAGATTCCTCCAACTTCCTCATCCGGTAAAAGCCATTGCATTCACCCTGGCCCATTTTTTCCGCCTAGACGGGACCTGGATCTTTTGACATCCGCAGGAACGACACGCGTTTGGAAGCGAGTTCCATCCTAACCGCGGTTGACATCCAATAGAATAGGAGACCTAGAACCACTCTCCCTATCCGCGCCACCCGAAGCATTGCCTATCGTCCCAAAAGGTGCCGTTTCCCCGTTCGCCTCTCACTCCCAGTCGTTCATCGTCCAGAGGACTAGGCTTCAATCAGTCCAATTTCAGTTGCCGGTGTTCTAGCTCTCTAGCAGAAGGGCGAGCACAATGCCGGACGCCAGGCGTGCGTACTTGGTTGGCACTGAGTCGTGAACGAAGGGGCCAAGCGGTCGGTATTTGAAGCGCGTTGTATGCACCCTTTAATCTCTGCGCGTCTCTTTTGTCCCTCGTCTACCTATAATATTGTCCTGTTAATTCTGGGCTGCGAGATCGTGTGCCGCACGCCTGGTTACGAACTTAACCGCGCGCCCACGCAGTTCCTCCTCAGGCTTCCACCACTCGGTTTCTCTTACGTCTTTAAACTTTATTTCCTAATCCAACTTTTCACCTTCCGGAAGGAACGGAAGCTCTCTTTCACCGACAGCCATGCGGACAGCTGCAGTAGTTGGGGCGATCCTGCTTGCCCCTGCAGCTTTCGCTGCACCACAAACAACTACCACAAGCGAATACCTCGACTACTCCGTGCTTGATACGACATCAGCAACTTCAAACGTGCTGCAAGCTGATGTATTGGCTGCTGCTGCCGCGATTAATCAACAACTCTACCAATCGATTACCAAGCCTACGCAATGGAAGAAATGTAACCGCAACAACGCCATATACCGCCGCGAATGGTCAGTCTATCCCGCATACGCGAGGTGCATGGTGGCTTACAAAGAGTAGGGCCGCCTTCTCCACTTCAGAGAAGAAGGATTATATCAAGGCTGTGCAATGCATGTCAAAGCTCGCCCCGAAGACGCCTAAAGAGAAATGTCCAGGATGTCAGAACCGTTACGATGTAAGCCCTGCCCGAGGCCTTGTTTTGTTGAGGTCACAATACTGACGCCTTGATCGGTAGGACTTTGTAGCTACCCATATTAACCAAACGTTCTCGGTAAATCTTCATCCTTTCTCGCCGCCTGAAACTTAACTAATCGGTGTAGATCCATAACACAGGAAACTTCCTAGCATGGCACCGTTACTTCACTTGGGCTTACGAGCAGACACTCCGTAAAGAATGCGGCTATAAGGGTTACCAGCCTTACTACAACTGGCCTCGTTGGGCCAGCAACCCCGCTGCCTCTCCTGCTCTTGATGGGTCCGCCACCTCTATGGGCGGAAATGGTCTCGGAGGGGACCGCTGCACAAACCAAACCTTTTGGGGGATTCCCACGCAGGCAGCCCCTGTGATTGAGATACCTCACGGTGCCGGTGGTGGCTGCGTGGACTCAGGTCCTTTCAATGACTGGAAGGTCAACCTAGGCCCCGTCTTCACTGATGTAACTTGCACGCCTCCCAACCCTGAGACAGACTTCACCAACGGGCTCATCGGCCTCGGTCGCAATACCCGCTGCCTGAGGCGTGACATCTCAGCGTGGACTTCAAGCCAATGGACCAACGACCAGATGGTGACAAAGCTGCTCAAAAGCAAGGACATGAAGACATTTTGGTATGACATGCAGGGTGGTGAGAATGCTTTCTCGAATAACTTCATGGGAGTGCACACTGCTGGCCACTTCACAATTGGCGGTGATCCGGGCTCCGATTTCGTGTCATCGCCTGGTGACCCTTGGTAAGCAATGTCTTTCTAGTCTCCTGTTGTCTGTCTCATATTCTTACTCTCACAGGTTCTTCTTCCACCATGGCCAGATTGACCGTGTTTGGTGGACATGGCAGAATCTCCTCCCTATCACGCGCACCAACGCCATCTACGGCACAGTATTCCTTGCAGACCCCACTGCGGCCAACGCTACACTTGATGATACCATTAACCTGGGTTATGCGTACCCAGGCACTATCACACTCAGGGACGCCATGAGCACCATGGCCGGACCTTTCTGTTACTCATACATATAAACAAACAAAGACCAATACATTTTAGATAATATTTTTGTACATATATTAATAATATACAGATTCATCGGTCACTCTGTGCCAGCCCTGTTAAGTAACTTCTCACATCTTGTCTTCCGGTTGGACGTGCACAGCCAGATCTGTCTGGCGTGGTATCTTCAATACCGTTCTGAAGGTCAGCTTTGCCCGTTATCTGTTGTTACGTCGAAGTGTCTTTCAAATCTAACTTTACCTTCTCAATCTCTACACAAAACTCTACTTTAAGATCAAGTAAATATAGAACTGTTGCACGAAAGTGCGACTGTGACGACGTTCGCTTGAAGTAGGCCCCACCCGCGCCACAGTGGCGGCAACTTCTGCGACGGCCAAATCGGAAACTTGTTTTATCCCCGTCGCCCAACCCACAATTCTCAGAATCTTACACATCTCACACTCTCGAACCTCTTCGCATTTTCGGCCAAAGCACTCATGCCTCAACTCTACAACAGATCTCACACGTCGGATGAGAACGATGACGTCATACTGGGCTCCGGTACTCGAAGATGACTTGGCTCATCAGCTGCTCGTTGATGCGCCGCCGGCTATCGTCGCACTCCTTGTTCCTGGGATGTTCATGTATTTGAGCCTGTATGCTCTCACAAAAGGATGGATATGGATTAGCAGGGTCTTAGTGTTACCGACGCTACTTCTATTCTGGGCGAGCATTGAGATAGCGCCAGTGAGGTGCTTAGCGCTACGAGGAGTATTCGATTTTGCAAGTAAGTATAAGTTCATGGCTAGTCTTCTCCTTGTTTAGTGTTTTACACTGCCGTTATGCGATTTCTCCATATCGAGATTATTATCGGAAATCATTAATACATGTGCTCTGACATCGCTGACATTGCGCGTAGTTGCCATCGGGGTCATGAAGCTTCTCGAATTACATGTGCTTTCTTGGAAAAAGTCTCCACTGAAGTATACCAACGGAATCCCACCACAACCATCGGTCATGGCATTGCTCTTGCTCACAGAGTTGCGTTATGAATCGTTCACACCGAACCCTATCCGATTGGCTCCGTTACCTCGATATCCGTTTCCTTCATCACCCGAGAGAAGACGACTATTTTATTCCGAGCCTGTCCAACTCTTAATCCATATAGCCCTTTTCGTTGGCCTACAGAGCCTACCCCAATATCCACCTGTAAAAGCTTTCGGCGTTCTACTGAGCATCTGGATCATATTCACTGTATGTCAGCTGATCTTCCGATATAAGAACAGCCCGCCGCTATTCGGCCCAGTCTTTTTTGCCGACAGCTTAGCGACTTTCTGGACAGAAACATGGCACAACGCGTTTGCATCGCCCTGCCTTATGCTTGCGTACAACCCAACAATGTACGTGCTCGGTAAAGCCAAGGTTCCTCGCAAAATAGCGCGCTCATTCGCCGTCATCGCGTCGTTCAGTCTGATGGCTGTATTCCACGCTGAGGTCATGTCGCCACTTCTCCCACCGGAGGGCAAGATGCGGATTGGGCTTTTCTTCGTGCTGAATGGAGTGTGCACTGTAATCGAGGTCGCTGTTTGGGGGAAGAAAAGGGACTGGCGCCGCGCACTGATAGCTTGGATCATCGAGCTTACACTGGCGAGCTGGGCGGTTGAGACGGCTCAAGTAGCTGATGGACTATTACACGCAGACTGGAGAGGATTGTGTCGGCCTAAGATACGATGAACCATATTTGGGTAGTAATGGTCACTCACGATCGTTGTGCATTTTACTGCTTAGGGGTGGTCTTCAACTGAACATCAGACGCAAGCCACACTGGTGTTGTTCGATGTACGATAGGGTATTGTTTGCCTGGTAGATGTTGGGCGCCTTGGAACTGGTGCGCCAAGGGTTCTACCAGCTTTTCAGATAGAGTGTGGACCTCGAGGTCATCCGTAAATAGCGGTAAGCGTTGTCTTCGTGGAAGCGAATCGTCTTTTTCTCCGGAAGCCACTTTATCTGTAGCTTATTATCGCGCTACTGCACGTATTAGAAACCTGCCACCCATGACGAATTGTGCAACAAGCCACAGTTTTACATAGACGAACGACTCACTAGCGAACTTCTTTTAGTGCGGGGATGGTATGTGGTGGAGCTGCAATTAGAGTACACCATGTCATGCGATCGGAAGAGTGTGAGCGACCCCGCAATCGATTCGAGGATCCTATTTCGAAAGGCTGTCTGAACGAATGCTCTCAATCATTTCGAAGTTTAGAGCGCGGTATCCATTGAATGTGATGTGTGAGAAAATAGTAAGTCCTGGCAATGTTGTTGTATGGATTTAGTGCTAGAGAAAAGCAAGATTACTCTGGTATAGGCACATATCGGTCACGCTTGAAAAGGTTTGTAGATGTACGATGAAAGCGATCTGAACATTTTTTCACTATGAAAGCGCGTAAAGATGATAGAGAAAATGGTATCGAACATGGAGCGCTATGTAAAAAACAAACATCTATAAACAAAATCCATAAACCAAGTCCACAGCAAAGCCAAGAATCGAAGTGTTCGTGAGTTCAAACAATCATGTGGTGTTGTATCCAGGCCAAGTAGTCGAGATATACATCTAGCTAGCGAAGATGTTACCGATGTTGTTCAGGGACATGCCGCTGGTCATGGAAGACTCGACCGAGAAGTAAGCGTAGCGGTAGACGAAGTCAGTGCTGTCAAGCCAAGCGATAGCATCCCTCAAGAAGGCCTCTGCATCTCCTGACTGAGCCTGGAACTCAGTGACCCAGATAGGCTTCTGGGTCCAGTTGTGCACGTTGATGACGTGGGCCTTGAAGGCCTCAACATCGGCAGGGCCATACCAGTGAGTGGCAATGTGGTCGATTCTGCAGTCACTGCAGGCACCAAGGAACTCCTTCATAACCTCGACACCAGCGTTACTGTAAGCCGGAGAGACGATCGTGACGTCTGGGTGATCCTTGGCGCAATCCATGACAAAATTCCTGTGGGCGTTCACAGTGTCGGTCACACTCATGCAGGAACCACCAGTGTTCTCACTGTCTTTGGTCAGTAGGTGTTCCTATACTGAAGTTAGAACACAGTTCTATTACTTACCCGCAAATATCAGGCTCGTTGACGCTCAAGATGTGCTTCGCGCCAGCATCAAGGGCAGCCTTGCAGTCGGTAGGGAAAGCAGCCGTAAACATAGCACCACCGTCGTGCAACATAGGAACGAATTCGACGCCTGGAACAGTGAAAGATGGAGCTTGACCAGCACGAGCTTCCCAGTCATAGGCCCATGTCACCTGACCCGAGCCGGTGAACATTGTAGCCTTATTCTCGGAATCCTTCAGGAAACCAAGACCACGCTTGCCAGCAGCTTGACGCTTGTGAGCAGTCGGTGCAGCGGTAGAGAAAGAAGCAAGGCCAGCCAGGGCCAAAACGAGGGATGATTGAAGCATATTGAAACGAGTGTGTGTATAAAGAGTGGACGACAAAAATGTCAAAGAAGCGTTGCTGATCGTAGCAGAAAGTAGAAAGTAGAAGGCTTGTGTGGATGATGATGGATCTACTAGCGACGACGCGCAATCTTATAAACTGTTACTCACCTACGACGAAGTGCGGAGCTTACTGTAGGTACACTACTTTGGTACAGGCACACCAATCGAAAGCGCGTGAGGCGTTAGGGATCCCATGCGGACTACAAGACTACCCGGTCTTGGGCCTTGGGTCTTCCGGGAGCTCACGCCCGCCTAGACTCAGACATTTAGGATGCGTTCTACTACATTCAGCGATCTTGTCCTAGAACGCATGCTGCGGACGGCGGGGGGCCGATGGCCCTGTACAGCGAGGTAGTTCAGTGTCCCACCAGTTGTCCAGACGAGCGTTCTGACTGCACTCGCCGCTTCGTCGAAACATCGTCGATATCGATGCAATAGGTGCCTGGAAGTGAGTGTGTTGCCGGCAACTTGGCTGCGACTAGAATGTTCGGACTTCGGTGGGCGCAGCGTTTGGCTTACTGTCCTGGATGAATTTCCGTGCCACGTCTCCGCCTGACGATAGATCCGTGGCTTGGTGTAAGCTTCAACGAGAGGGGCAGGATCAATCACACCCCAGCCACGTTTCGAGTGCCCGTATTCGGCGGTGTGCCAGCAGCTTGTTACCCCCATGAGGGTGAAGGGGTGGTGGAAAAGGAAAGACCGGCGGAGGTGAGGTGAGCGGCACCTAAAATGCGGCTAGCCTAACCGAAGTGGCACAAGCACCTTTCCCCATGTCCGACCGGTGATCGCTTGCCATCTCCACGTCACGGACGCATGCTGTTGTGCTCTTCCTATTCAATTAACCTGATAATTCAAAGAAGCCCAGACCTGGTGTCGACATGGGTACTATACTTGCACAGCGCCGCACGATGCGAGCTAACGATTGCTCAATTTCCCAACACCTTCATTCGTCCTTGACCCCTCTCTTGGGGGTAAACGGCATGGCACGAGGACATGTTCGACGCCCGAGTTGTTATCCTTACGCACGAGCTCATCGGGCATTCATTTATCATTGCGCACTTGCGTATCCTTTGCACGCAAAGATAGTGAAACCAAATTAATTGTCTTGGTACTGTACATGCACGCCACTCACGAGGTGTTATACATAGGCAATCGAAAGGGTAATGACGATCTATCAGTTACACATCTAGTACAGAAAAAAGAAACACATACCTGGCCTATCCCTAAGTATGTGCTCGGGTTGGAAACGGAGGCTTGCGATTGATATTGATCTCTCGATTCACGCGAGTATAGGGGTGAGTCGAAAAGCAAGCCCATTTCTCACTAGTACAAGCCTCCCTCTTCCTTCTATAGTGAACTAAAAGTTCAGCAGCCTTCGCCAACTCCCCATCAACATCTACTTGATTGTTATGTGCTCCACCCTTCTGTTGGCAGTATTTCAAGGTTGAAACACGAATTTGGCTATATGTTGTATAATTGAACTTTGTAGGTTGATAGGAGCTGAAAAGAGCTTCTCCGGGCGCCTGAAGGCGCTCAGAAACGGATGAAATGCTGGCTCCATTCTCCTTATTTGGCTCATTGGCTTTTTGCTTTTGTTTTCCTTTGGCTTTTGCCTTTTTCGCTTTCTCTTTCTTGCATTCGTCGAGCTTCATCTCCGACAACCCGCTCTTTACGTCGAAGCGGAAATATGGGATGTTTCGGTCTTTGCACCTGCTTTCGACTCTCACATGAGCTTCCTCGGTATCGGTTATACTCTTACGCGCCCAATTCAATACATATAGTACGTTGCGAAAGCGTGACTGGGGCTTTTTGTGGCCAGTGCCGATACTAATCAAGACTGCTGCAACGCTCTCCGGTTTGTTTGCGCGATCAACCATCTGATGCGCTTCGTTCAAAGCGTATTCAGCAGGGTTATTTACGCCAACCCCGCCATCCATATAACGTACGCCGCCTAGGACCATTTTGTCAAAATAGAGGGGCGCTGCTGAGGTAGCCCTGCAAGCCTCCCATATCATCGTAGGATTCGATTGTACTCTGCCCGGGTTCAGAACGCTCGCGTCAGACAGGTTGTATTGTTTTGGTGCTGATTCGACATGATCGTAGCTGCGGAATAGGTGACGTTTGTCGCCCTCGCCTCGTTTTCGATCGCCCTCTCGTATCGCCATCAGAGCTCTGGTACGGCCGTAGTTAGCCCTTACTCGCATCGTCTCGAACGTCTATAGACTCACACCTTACAGCTATAATTTTTGAAGATACCTTCCAGATGAGAGAAGTCATATTGTCTTAACAGGTCTTCTCCTTCGCAGCCAACTTCGTCACTTTCATGGTGTTCTTTACAATATTCCTTAAGAACAACCTTCACTGCCTCTTCGAGTCTTTTGTGGTCATATTTGGTCAGCCGCCACCATCTCCAATGTCCAAAGATGTATGTTCCCAGTTGCTGGTATATGTTAATGCAGGTATCGACATCGAGCCGCAGCCTTCCAAGTAGCACTGCTATAAGGCTAAGGTTCCTCATCAGCAAGCGCTTTTCGTGAGTTTCTGGGAGCTGCCTTACCCTCCTGTACTGGTTCCTACTATGAGGTCGAAGTAGTGGCAAGGTTTTCGGTCTGGGTTGTCTTCGCTCACAGTCGGCTGCGTAGCTACGCCCTCTAGCAGAGATGATGAGGCTTCTGTTGAAACCGGGCGGATCTCATCTGAATCGTGAGCCTGCCTTTGCAAGGCGTCCAGCCTTCTTTCCTCATTCTCAATCTTCTTCATCAACTGTTGGAGAATGTATAGTGAGGAAAGACCTCTGATACCACCGCCATCTGAAGATATGTTAGTACGCAGAATATACAAAGAAGAATCTAGTTCTGAAAAAAAGAATGCAACGCACCTAGGCTGAGAACAATAGGCTGCCATGGGTCCGTCCGATACAACGTCGGATTTTCCTGCAAGTATGCAGGCCGTTGATCTTGCAACGTTGATTGATTGGAATGGCTGGCAGGTGCAGGATCGGAAGAAGTCGGAGGATTGCGCCCGGTTGGCTCAACATTCAGGTGAGGGTCAAGTAGCTCGGCGTCTGCCTCCAGTCGTTTCAGTTCTATTCCATCCATATGATTCACCAAAGAAAAGAACACAACTTAACGTTTGTTCGCATATGGCTACTTGTGACTAGCATACTTTATTGTTTTTGCACGCACAAGGCTGAGGAACGACTCAGGAGAAGGCTGAACTAGAGCCTCGTCGGCGTCTATACGTTCCCGAAGTCAGCATGCAAGCCTTCGCATTTTATCAGCCAGTATGGTTCAGCTTCTAGACTCCAAATAACATCATATCAAGCCACCTGCACTATTCTCACCGACTGAGGGACCTCACAAGGCATGGAAAGGCCGCATATGGCAACTGAAAGTTGTTGACAGAATGGATGGTCAGTCGAAAGGCTGAGTTGTGCCTATTCTCAACTTCTCCGGACACTTCTTGAGAGTCGAAAGTGACAGTACCGTCCTATAATCTGAACCCCTTTGAATAGCTCAAGATCTATAAGCGTTTCAAGCGCGGCGGTTGATGCGACGAGATACCTATCTAGAACTGCGTGATCGAGCGGGAACAACAAAAGGGGGGTCAGGTTGGTGAAAAGGGTTTCGGAAAGGTGTGGTTACACAACTGGTCATACTTTAGGTCCCACTCATGTGGCTGCCGTGTGCGAAAATCGAATGACCGCAAGAACAAGCTCGGTCGTCCCATGATTGGTGAATAACCTACAAGCTGTCGCATGTGGAGGCTATGAGGGGCCATGTGTGTACACCTTTCTCGTAAAAGACAAATGTGGTGGCTGAGTAGCAGCGCCTAATCTCAAATACGGGTTGTTATTCGCGATTCACACCTGCCGAGATCGGGTTACCTGACGGGGCATGTGCCCCGTCATTTCAGCCTTTCCGTTATTCTGCCATCATAGTTTAAAGCATGGTCACCCTCAGCTCCTGATGCGGCTCTGCACCTGCCCCACCTTTATTAAGTTGGTCTCGAAACTTGGAGTATAATAACTATGAGCACGATCGAATCCGCCCCGGCGTCGCCGACTCTTGATTCACCGATTCAGAGACACAGAGACTTACCGGACAAAGAGAAGAAGCTATTTATTTATGACACGCAAAGGAATGAGGCCAAAGTCGTCCGTAGAGATTCGATAAGCAGTAGGTACCCACAAAAGCCGATTAGTGTTCACCATCTCAATCATCTTAGAAACACAGTCTTCGAAATTACAACCAGTCGAGATACCGAAAGGATCGCGGTTCGTGGACGTAAAAGTTGGTTCGCAAGGAGATGAGACTGAGGAAGCAACTCGATGTGCAAATGTCAACATCGCGACCGTCGAGCTTCCTATGAAGATCAGGCTTGAAAGGCGGTTTACTAGTAACTATCAGCATCTTTGGATATCCTAAAATCCGGCACAGAGGAAGCGGCAGATCTTGTTAGTTTGTACATTAACTTTTTGCATGTGAGATGTTGTCTTTGCAGTTTACCCTTCCCATGTCTCCATTTCGAAAAGAGTGGGTGTAATGTACTACTGTTCTTGATTTCAGATCTATAAGATGCAGAGCATGCCTCCTGAGATAGGTTCGCTCAATCTCTACGCACTCTTTCTTCTACACTGTACACAGAGGATCATGCAGGTAGTAGATAGCTTCATTCTGTAACGGTATTGTTGTTCTCGTTTGCTTTATACTCTTTCGTCATATATCGCGCGTATGCTTAGCAGAGTCTTTTATCATTATAATATTGTTATATATTAGTTTATTAGATTCAGATCATTATTATTACATCACGTGACAAAAAAATTTGACCACTAGCTGATTCGAACAGCTAACCTTCAGGACATTCCGTATACTGGAATCTGACGCGCTACCGTTGCGCCAAGCGGCCTCTGATTGGTTGTTGATTGTGTAGAAATACAAATATATATAGTCATATTTTGTGGAGGATCTTGTGTCTTTGAATCTGCAGGTGCTGGATCTGCTTCCATTGCTTAGACCGTAGATCCGACTTGTGAGTTTTGCCTATAATTGTGGTATGACTCATACCTGCTCGCTTGTGATATTTCTCCGGACCCACAACCCACAAATCAAACAACGAGTAACGAACGGAGATCCGTCATATTGGTCGATCTTGGCGACCACTCTTTATTACCACATTAAACAAGTTCGGAATATCATTTCTTTCTGTAAAACATAACGAGAGTGATATGTCGCTGTGAGGAGTACACGCAGGCACTGATTCTGTAACCTTGATGTGGCCTCAAATGGTTGATGAGGAGATTCATATGGTTTATTTCAGTGAGCGATAACTATCATAGATCCTTATCTACTCTTAGCAGAGGTTTTTCGCTGTAATGACAGTGATGGGGTAAGAAGGTGGTGGAGGGATAGGGCCGAGAGAAACCGCAAGAATGGGTGGCGGTGCCAGCCATCCGCACCTTTCTCCTGCGGAATGTACCCCCGGGTAGAGCAGCGACTGCAACAGTCTCATCGGATAGAACCGAGCCGCGACTATTTATACTTTGGCTGCTTCTTGGCTCTCTTGTTCCTCTCACTATCCCTTCTGATGACTACTGTCCTTGAAGGCGACGATCCTTTAGGGTGAATATCCTTTCGGTGGTCATGGTCCTTTAGGCAACTACCAATCTTTAGTTCCTAGTGCTAGACCTTGTTATAAGGTTACTGTGTTTCTTTCACTGCATCAACAGCTGCTGGAATAGATGTGAAGAAGTATCTCTTGCTAGGGTGTTATCGAACGTGCGCATCCCAAGCTATCCGTTCTTGTAGCACCGTATGTAATTGCGAGCTTAAGAAGAACATTAGTACACGTTAGTCCCAGAAAAGATCTTAAAGGGAGTTAGTCAACTTACCTTTGTAGAGTTCTGAGCTAGGCTACGCGCAATCGCTACCGTTGCCACGAGATGACATGTCTTCCCACTGACAAAACATCTCAAAGGAAGCATGGTCATTAGTTTGCGGTCGTCTCTCACTACGAAAGAGATCATGTATTATTCTACATAAATCTACAACATCTTAGGTATTAACGTTGCACTGCTTGTAGGTTGCGGGCGATTGTAGCTTTCGATACCGTCAACGTTGAACTTTGGTAAGATGGGCTGTGGCGGTGGCACATCTGGCGGGACACCGGTGTGTCCGGTATTTGATATCCCTGCAGTCTGGAACCAGCCTGCTTGTGTAAACGAATCCTTTGGGGACCAACGTTATATGCGGTTGGACAAAGATAGATATAGGAGTGGGTGAGTTCAAAATAAAGGTGTCTATGGTATTATCAGATTATATCAATATAGAGGAGAGCGCTCAGCGCGGGCAGGATAGATAGCTTACTATAGGGCAATTTTCCTCATTAGAAAAGGTATTGATACGTACGTCGGCACTGTTGAAATCATGCCAAATCATGCGAACCGTTTTCTAATCGGAGAAATCAGGAAGTATGGAATCGTCAGAGTCACCAGCCACATAGAATCATCCGTCTCTTCTGGGGTTTGGCATATATATACGCTGGGAACGGGTGTGGCAGGTACAGTTACGTCGGTGACAACATTATGTCGTACTATGAGAGACATCACAAATGTTATTTCAAAGCAGTATCGCGAAGCCTACCACAGGTGTTCGCAAGACTTGCTGAGCGGCCTTGCTTTGATATGCTTTGTTGTTTGTAGAAATCGATATCGAGCTGGTTCTAGAACGGGTTGACGATGCGGTCGCAGCAGCCTGGGACGGGAAAGCAGTGTTGTGTCTAGATATGTTCCTCATGTTCAATGGTCTGCCTACACTTGTGGACTAGAGGAGCCAATTCATTTGATATTAATTGTAGTGATGTGAGGGGTGTCCTCAAACTGTTCCGTTTGAAGGCCGTCATGGCAGAAGTAGCTAGATTTGAGGTCTCTATAGGATACAAGAGTGAAGAGGATTCGAACCATGATTCTAGTTGCCTCCCATGCTATTACTTTGATTGTATATCTGGCAAAAGCACAGGAGGGTGGGTCTGTCTTCTTTCCATATGATGCTTTTAGCACAGCCAAAGTACACTTACAATGTAATCGCGATTATGCTTAACAGGCTTCGCATGAGTGTTTCTGGGTGCATTACTGAGTACGAAATCGTATCCGAGAAATTATTGGCGCCGTTATACCTGAGGTCTTCCTCGACTGCGCGACATTCGGAAAGCACTATCAACTTTCATCATAGTCAAAATGCGATACAGGCTCAGATGCGGCAATGTGCTAAGAAACTGGTCAAGAAACGCTATTTGCGGTCGGAGGACGCAGATGGAAACGTCCACGGATCACTATGACATAGCTCTTGAGATTGTTTGAGACTGAGGAGTCCAGCCAAATGTAATTGCGAGATGTCAATCTATGTGGTCTTGGTTGCAAATATCCCCAAAGACAGGCGCGACGCGTCAAAGGGTGTGGCTGACAAACACAGCCACATTCATCTTGGCGCATCAACGAACCACCTCCCAGCTTCGCCGTACCCGTTGCGCAGCTCCAGCTAACAACAGACAAACTCACTCTTTCTACGTCGGAATATCCCAATCGCCAGCGTTGTGTCTCATCGCTCGTAACACACCTTGTCTACCGGTGCCACGCATCCCTTGATTCTCCGCCCGGAGATCGATAAGCAGCTCCGCATAGCTGTCCTGAACACCAACAGCTCTCCCGCGCATCCGCACCCGCATCCCCTCTAAACCGCCGCCAAGATGTCATTAGGGTCCTATTTTCTCGATGTTGTATACTCGTTCACAAACTGCATGGTGTGCTTTCCCGGCTCGCCGCAGCTTAAGATAAATAGTCGCAGCTTCAAGATACTGCGGCTACTCGGCGAGGTAAGCTCACGACCAATTCATTTCCTGCGCGCATTGTCTAACAGTGCATGTAAAGGGTGGTTTCTCCTACGTCTACCTCGTCCAAGACAATTCCAACCAACAGCTCTTTGCCTTGAAGAAGATCCGCTGCCCCTTCGGCCAAGAATCCGTCTCGCAAGCCCTCAAAGAAGTAGAAGCCTACTCGCTCTTTTCTCCGCATACCAACATAATCCATTCGATTGATTACAGCGTCGCGTCCGATAAATCCGACCCGTCGGCGAAAACTGTATACATCTTGTTACCGTACTACAGGAGAGGGAACCTGCAGGACATGATCAATGCGAACCTTGTCAATCACACCAAGTTCCCTGAAAAGAGGCTCATGCAGCTGTTTTTGGGCGTGTGCAAGGCGCTCAAGACGATGCATCAGTACAAAGTAAGAGAAGGACCGGGCGGTGCACGGAGCGAGGGCAAAGCAAAGAAGGTTAGGAAAGATGCGGCGAGGGCGGATGCAGAGGCTGCAGAGGCAATGGAGATGCGTGCCAGCAGGCGACACAGGAATGATGATGACGATGACGAGGTGGAGGCCGAAGGGCTTCTGGAGAATGAGGTGAGCCTGGCACAGGACGGTATCGCACCCGGCGGTGAGAGGGCGTATGCGCATAGGGATATCAAGCCTGGTAGGGCTTCCATTTCTGCTTTAAAGTTGATTGGATTATACTGACAAGGGGAATAGGCAACGTGATGATAGACGACGACGGCCAAACACCAATCCTTATGGATCTTGGCTCGCTCGCGCCCTCGCCAACTCCCATAACATCGCGCTCCCTAGCAATCCAAGTACAAGACATCGCCGCCGAACAATCCACCATGCCCTACCGCGCGCCCGAACTCTTCGACGTAAAAACCGGGTCTGTCATTGACACCAAGGTGGACATCTGGAGTATGGGTTGCATGCTCTATGCATGTCTTGTCGGAAAATCGCCATTCGAGGCGCGCAGTGATGAGACGGGTGGTAGTCTGAGTATGTGCGTCCTCGGTGGAGACTGGAGGTTTCCAGATGAGGGTAGAGGAGCGAAGAAGCCCGCAGATGGCGAGGGTATTAGCGACAACGTAAAGGACGTTGTCAGGAAATGCTTGACAGTCGAACCAGGAGAAAGACCTGATGTAGATGAACTGATTGGCATGGTGGAGAACGTCATCGCGGAACTACCTGAGGATGGTTCCGATTAGGAAGAGTGTTCAGGTGCCAAGATGAGGGCTACGAATCCTCGGTTATGTCGCTTCTATGTCTGAAGAGGTGGGATGTATTTGTTGTGGATTTACTTACATTTCAGATTGTTTGACGCTGAATTGTCATGATTAGGCTTGGTGCTGGTAGATTAGGCGCATATAGCGAGTTTGGAGAACGAGGTTTTTAGCTGCGATCAATATACCCTTCCCGGATCTTCTGGTGCACGCAGTATGTTTCTTTGGACTCAATGGTTGCAATCTTTATCGTTGGTACCACCAAGTGAACGGTCCACACTCTAAAACTGAGCGGATCGGACGAAACCCGTGCCTCTTAGAAATCTCATAGATGTACAAACGAAGGCTGTTCTACTGAGGACGTTTGGTTGGTTGGCGAGTCGAATTTCTTTGACTGGTATATTAACAAAAGTGAAAAGGATTACATGGCAAAAATTAACCTAGGATACAGTAGAATTAGAGTCCATTGAAGAGAGAACATTCTTGAAAACGGTTCCATTGGATTATGCTAAAGAAAAAATATGGTGGAGGGATACTGATCGCTCTTAACATGTATCATGCATAATGAATCGTTACAGGACTCCGACTGAGACGCATATATGGCTGTACAAGTTCGACCCTACCTCATACTACGAACAAAAATAGTATTGAGGGAAATGTTCTTCAAGGATGTGTTCTCTTTGTTGGATTGCCGTGAAGTCGAGGTGGAGCATCCGAAGCCGAGGGTGGTATGTCTGTGCTGGGGTCTGAACTGGCTACGGATCGGGCTGGTGTGGAGGACGTAGCAGTGGCTGCATCGATGCCGAGATGACTTGAAGACGCAGATGTCGATGCCATAGACGAAGCAGACGTCTGCGCCTTTGCCAGTCTCCTTGCCTCTCTTTCCATGGCGCGTTGCCGCGCGTCTTCATCTCTTGTACGTTGTAATTCTTCCGCCGCTGCTAAGTTCTGCGCTTGCTTTCTTTGCTCTTCTTCTTTCTGTTGGGCTGTAGTAGTGTTAGAGGGGATGATATGTTCATAGGGGAAACGTGATCACATACCAAAGGTACGGTGCTTTCGCCTCAATGGCAAAGCCACACGTTGCGGATGGAAGATCTTGTTTTCTTGGATGAATGGGTTTCCCAGCAACATATCGTAGGGAAGATCATCCGCGACGTGGAACAGTGTAGTACGGACCTTATGCATGGTGGTGGCACACCATTGTAGTGTGATTGTGTGATGGATGATATATTCCTGGTTGTTGAGGCCTATGAACACGTTGTCTTCTGAGTCTTCACCCTCTAGTTCGACCAGTAAGGCAGAGAGCCCGTGCCTTTCGACAAAATTGAAAGGCAAGAAGTTGACGTCCGCGCCGGTGTCAAACTTCGCGCGGACAGGAACAAATCTTGGTTGACTTTCGTGTGTGACTGTGATTGTCCCCAGGACAAGGCTAGGGTCATTATCAAACTGTACGTCTCGTATCGCTATCCTGTGGGATTCAGATTGTTCCACGAGACTCTCTACATCTGCCGCTGAATCTTCATCAACGGTGAACGAGGCTGTATCTGACACGTTGGACCGAAAGATTGGGTCAATTTGTCCTATTTTCTGAGTTTGACGTGCGGGCATCGAACTATTACTTCGCAAATTGCTTTGGTCATTCATTTTCGCTTTCCAAAGTGCACTAAAGATGTTCAATTGATGTCATTCAGCAAAATTTAGCGGCCAACGGAGTACATACCTCTGTATTAGGTAGTGAGTAAGCAGTACACTACGCTGAAACTCTTTGGTCACTGCTTCGAGAGCATCCCAATTAATCTTGTACAGAGTGCGAAAGGTTCTGTTGCTGTGGCCCTTCGTAACTTCCTTAGTCCGCTGAACCATGTCTTCCCCGAGTTGTTGGCAACCTGCTATAGATTGCAAAACAGCGTTTGACGTTGTTTTCTCGGGTGCAACTTGGACAGCCTCCATACACTCTTCAAGAATGGTCATGTAAACCGTAAATTGATCCAGCAACTTTTTCTGCCTTGGATCATCGGAGATCGCTCCAGATCGAAACGGTTCAATTGCTCGAGACCATGCTTGACTTAGTGCTACAATTCCGCTGACGGCGGCTAGAGGTTCCGCCATCTTGACTACCTGATGAGATATTTCGGCGTTGGAGAATGTACATATAAGGGATATAACCGCAAGGCTAAGATTTGGGTAGGCTGAGGCAACCCCGCCATGCAGGCGAGCATCACGTGAAGCATTTCAGCCTGATGGGACCAAATTCTCTTGCTGTAGTTCAGGCGTAGAGTCGGTTGAGAAGTGATCATACCCCAAAATACTATTTTTAAAGTTGGTAAATCACAAAGAGCGATAAGCTTGATGGCAACGCCTGCTGTCACCGAACCTCTTGGTTATCATCGGCTAGCCGATTTGATGGGCCACTATCCTGAGGCAGCGATCTTTAGGCGGTTCAACTCCCTCAACATGCTAAATCTTTTAAGTCTGCAGGCTGAGCTGGTGGACTTACAAGTGCAATTCCGCGACCTTTGCGCAGACGACGACGCTTCCAGCGATTTGGAAGAGAAACAATACTCTACCTACTTTCGCAGGCTCAGAAAGTCTGAAAATAGCCTACAACACGAAAAGCTCCTCGAGATCCGCGAAAAGCTGAAAGAATACAGTAAGAAATCAAAACGAACATGGCCTGGCAAGCGATGACTTTTTGTAGACGCCGCAGTGATACAATTAGCCCAGGTCCAGCGTATCTCGTCGCCAGAGAAGGCAGACCTCCGATTCCTACGTGCATGGCTCGGTGGAATTGGCGAGGGTGAAAACTTCCTACAAGGTAGCGAAGCGTTTACATGGGAACTTCCAACTACAAGCCATCCTAGAGAACACGAGGTTCTCGAGAAAGATCTCCTTACCCTCCATAGCAGCACCATAGAGCATGACGTCTTTTCCAAGATCCTTTCTTCTTCCGTCTTAGACTTCTGGAACTGGCTCAAGACCTGCTTTACTCGGCATTCCTCCTCGCGCCAAAAGCCATTCCAGAAGTCAATCGATCCTCACAGCGGAATCCTTCACTACAGTGAAGCCTCCCTCCTGAGATTTAATAATATTCTGGTTAGTGTAATTGCTGCTACAATGCCGATTATTTCAATTGTGGTTCTCTATTTCATCAGGTCGGAAGGAGGACGAATCAGTGCCATGGCGGGGTTCACAGTGGCCTTTGCTCTTGCGCTTGCGATCTTTACCAATGCACGGAGGTTAGAGATTGCTGCGTCTACTGCGGCGTAAGTAGGGCCTTTCATTAATGAGAGCCTTGGCTGATAAGTGCTAGTTTCGCGGCGGTAGAGGTAGTGTTTATTGGTAGTGACCTTGGCAAGTCATAGATTCAAGGTTATAAGCACGTGAAAGGTCAAGGACAATTGGGTATTGCATGGCCAAATCTAGAGCATTACGATGCGCTCTGACTTTTCGCATCGCACTATAGTTGAAAAATAGCCATTGTCGGAACTTTCTGTTCTTACGATCACGGTTGTGGCAGACTTCTCTACACGTTGTATATATACTTTCGTAGTGAGAGGTTCGCAGTGGATTCACTCTACTTTCGTCAATACATCATTGAAGGATTCTTCACATTAGTTTAAGGACTAAATTGAAGTATTCGACGAAATGATATCAACTAGTTATGCTTTAGAATACTCTGTATGAACTTAGGAACGGACCGAATGCGTACCTTACCAGACCACCATGCCGAAATTTGAAATTCAGGATATTGGTACATATCCCGAGAAAACAGAATCAAGAGCTTAGGCGTGACACTTTCAACGTCATCGAACTACCGCAGTCGATGTCAATTTTGCGTGAGCCCTTTCAATAGGAATGTTCCACGCTGAGCTTAGATAGCTTGCATGTCTTCATGAGAGCTTGGACCATCTCATGATTCAAATCCGGACGATGACTCATATGGTCATTTTCCTGCAACATGATGTGAGTGAGCATAGGTATCCTTAGAGAATCTCCCTCCTGTCGCTCTACGTTCTCAATAAAACGAAACAAAGCTTCGCAATGATCAACTAATGCCGGTCCTGTATCACTTGCCACCCTTGTAGACACGAATGATACCTGATTTTCCCGGTTAGTAAAGTATAGAGTCAGAACTTTAGATATACTCAGCCTTCACATTACCCACAACGCAATAACATAATATTCGAAGTCCTGGCATGACGATGTAGGATTCAAAACAGTGGGAGGGAAACGTACCGTCAAATCACTCAATTGAGGGGGAAGAAGGGTATCTGCTCGATGCGTTATTGCAGCTTCTCGTCCGAAAACGTAACGAAAGGGAAGCGATAGCTTTCTAATTGATAGAAACTTTGAAAAATCCGCGACTTGTCCTGGAGGTGGGAGTAGGCCATTGTGAAACTCTATATGTAGCTCTTCCAATGAATTCTGGACCGGCTCAAGTAGTGATGCCAAGGCATTCGGTACGATCACAGATTGATACAAGTCGCGAGATTCGAGCGTGATTTTCTTCAAGTTCTTTGGGATGTGGAGCAGCATTTTGAGGGCATCGCAAGCCAAGATGCCCGGTGAACCAATCCAGAGCTCTTCAAGCGAGGATGTTTTGTGTTTGCGAGCGGGAACAGTGAATAACGTCGACCCGCCTATTGGATCCTCTTGAAGTGAAGCGCCGTGGAGCTCCCGCACTCGAATGCTTTGAATTCTAGGAAGTTCCATACACTTGCGCAACTCCCAAGGAGCCATGTTGTGGTACCATTCTACCCTGCGAATCTGATCGTGTGCGCGTTCACGTCCCCACTTGAGGGGCTGCGGTACGCTGAAGTGCCAGGCTTTATAATCGCGTGAAAGGTAGCAGAACTCTCGCAGGTTCGTAAGTCGACGCGTTATTTGGTAGATATTCTGTTGCTCTTCTGGCCAGTGAATATCCTCCCGGAGTAGATCGAGTTCTAGTCGATGCACGTGAACGACAAGGTCTGGCCGTTGGATCAAGGTCCTGAGAAACAACTTGGTGCGTGAGCCAGTAAGGCTATGGGATATCGAAGTATCCCGGACCATAAAGCGTTGAGCGATATCGCGGAACAGGCGGCAAGATAACGAGAGGTGGTGAAGTTGAGCTTTGTCAGACTGGAGATGAGAGAATATGACGTAGACCAAGTCGACGCTCAGTTCACTGAATTTGGCCATCCTTGCAATACCTGTGAAGTTGATATGGTAACAATAGGTCTCGTGTTCGCATTCGCCTGACGGTTGTTTCTGATGTGAATACTAGTTGCCCTGGGGACGCGTTCAGTTGCAAACGGAACGAGCGATAAGAGCTCAAAGTTCGTTGAAACGAATCCGATTAAAATTCCGGCGGCCGGTTTATAATTCAATAGCCCGCAAGCAGCGCTATAGTGTTTGCCATGGACCAAGGATGAGCGTGTTTATACAGTAAAAGGCTGGACGTTAGAAGGAGAAGTCACGAATACGATTGCTTAGTAATTGACGCTTGTACCTATTGGTGCTAGTGCGAGACCGTCCTACAACTGGTCGCAGTTTTCAGTAGACCAACAGCATTTACAGCAAGACTCAACGCGGTGATATGTACTCAGCATCTGTCTCGATAGGTTTCAAAAGAAAACGAAGAGGTCCGGCCATAATACCTGCGGTTAGGAAAGCATAAGGGGCGCAAAGGATGCTTTCTCAGCTACACTACCGAAGACATAATGCCCGGTCGAACGCGCTGCAAATGCACATCATGCGTACTTGAACGCCGAGGAGAAAATCCCGCTACGGAACGGTAGCCCGGTAGCGCGCAATTAATGTCTTTCCTCCGCTCCTGACATGGGAAAAAGTATCGCCGCTAGCAAAATTAACCGCGGTTTCTAGATGGAAGCAATCTATTTGCAGGGTGCTAATCACCAACCCATGCCCGATTCTGTAGATCCAACGGTTGGAGACGCACCGAGCTGGTGAAATAGTATAAATACAAAATCGATGTTGCTCGCCATGTCCTAGTTGGCTGTGTGTTTCCTGTCAAGATGAAGCAATTCAGCGTAGTCACTTTGTCGCTGGCGATACTAGATGTCGCGCAAGCTGTCCGCTTCTTGGGTCGTGTGAACCCGGCGACAAGAGAGTTGACATGGCCTGGCACCGGCGTGTCCTTCAGTTTCACAGGATCGTCAGCAACGGTTGGCTTTGAGTCCGTGACCGGTACGTCAATTGAGAACGACCCTGCTTTTTCAAGTCCAATTACTTATGTTCTTGCTCGTAGGTACAAACAGTGTCCTGCTCACAGTTGATGGGACGTCGACTGTCATACCGAACGTAAATGGATCAAGTGTATCCACCCCAGCCGGGTTAGCAAACGGCAATCATACCGTTGAGCTCCGAAAGCGATCCGAAGCGGTTTTCGGAAGCATCTTCGTCGGCAACATCACGACAAACGGTATCCTTGGACCAGACGTTCTCCCTACTAGGAAGATTGAGTTTATTGGCGACTCTATCACGGTTGGCTACGGAATGGATGGCGTTTTCCCCTGCACAATTACTGCTGAGCTTGAGAATGCTCCCAAGACGTATGCTGCTCTGGCAGCCGACTCTTTGAAAGCAGACTACAGCCTGGTCGCATGGAGCGGCATAGGTATTGTCCGCAACACTGCCTATGGCCCTCAGGATCAGATAACCATGACGACTCGTTGGACACACTACGGAGCCAACGATGCGGACAACAGCTACACCTTCCCCGCGAGCGAGATACCCGATGCCGTCGTCATTGCGCTGGGCACCAATGACTTCAGCAATGACGGCTCGCGCGCGCCTCTCGACACAGGCAACTTCACTTCAGCGACAACTTCGTTTGTCCGCAGCGTCCAGAAGCATTACCCTGATGCCCAGTATTTCCTGGTTACGTCTCCCATGCTTGGCGACAGTTGGCCCGAAGGAGAAAAGCAGCACACAGCACAGACAGAGAGTTTCAAATCTGTGATCGCCCAGTTGAACAGCACAAAGATCCACCTTGTAGACTGGCCGACTCAGGGGTCTGAAGTGGGTTGCGATTATCACCCAAATGCAGCTACCAACGCCGCTGAGGCGCCGATCCTGGCTGCTGCCATAGCAAAAGAGCTTGGGTGGTGAAGCAGAGTTTCGACCAGGTAGACATAAATCCACGTTGCAAAAATACCGTTCGATTAGTGAATCGATGTTTGGGTGCCTATCTCTTCTTGTCTTGGTGCTCCCTTGAAACAATAAATTGATGAAGTCGAAGTAAATTGTAAGACGGGAGCTAAGCTATGGGACGGACGGGTCACCCACTGTGGTTCTATACAGTCTGACGTAATAGTGGTAGTCACCCGCCAAGTATACCTACCTCAACAGAAACGACACCAAGTCCGTGGTAGTATACACAAATCCGTTTGTCGTCAACGCAAAAGATGAGGATATCAATAGCTATTCTGATCAAGATCGTCTACTACGTTCAGCCATCCAAACACCCGCTTTAACCACTACAGAAAGCATCCTCCTAAAACCCATGCACCCTATTAGATCAACCCCCCAGAACAGCCAAAACCAACAACAGCCCCAAAATACCCTACAAGCCAAATCCAAAGCGATACTAATGCATTCTGGTCATCTCCATATGCCTTAACTTTCATCTCGAGCATAAACCTACACTTACCTCCACTCACACACAGAAACTGTAGGGGACCGCGCTTTGGCATTCTATTCCCTTCAATCGCACATCACACTACAACACCGCATTTTGACAAATAATTTAGTCCTATAGTCACTCCCGTACGTAGACATAAACAGGTAACTCATCGCTTAAACCGTGTAAACCCACCCACCCACCTACTACCTGACACCCCTCCCCTCCCTCCCCCATCACCAACATTCTCCACAACGCACTTCAACACCATCCCTCACTCACAAATGAATACCAAACCCCACGCCCAATCCCCAGCCAAGCCAAGCCCACCCCGCCTACTCTACTCAACACACAAGCACATACCCCACATCCGGTATACACGCCCCCCTCAACAAAACTCCCTTCCTCCCGAACCGACGCGCACCAGCCCGCCATCACATGCCCGCCGCGATCCTACTTCTACACCCGCGCTCTACGGACGGACAGACATCACATGCAGACAAGAGTCCAGGCGAACATGACACCTTCCCTTCCCTTCTCCTCCTCCCTCTACCTACCTACCCTATTCCACCGTGTCCCCGCGCACACGGCACATGCTAACCTCCCCTGTGTCTTTCCTTCCCTTCCCTGCCCTGTCCTGCCTGCCCTGTGCCTCGCTTTCCCCGTCCCTCGCTGTGCCATGCCGTGCCACGGCGTCGCATCGCATCGCATCGCATCACATTGCATAGCGTTATACGAGTGTGACGTTGTGCTGCGGGATAGGCGGGCAGGGTGTAAATGACAGGTGGTCATAGCCTGCCGGGCACACTTTGGGGTGCTTGCGACGTGTGAGGAGCGTGTGTTTGTGTTTGTGTGCCCACGGTGGATGTGTCAGTGGTGTTGCGGTGGGTGTGAAAGGCCCAGTCGGGTCGGGACGGGTCAGGCGAGGCGATGCGAGGCAAGGTGATGAAGCCAGACAGTGCGTGTGAGAGTAGGTAGTACAAGTTACGAGCTTCGCATTTGCATTCGCATTTGCATGCATTTACACGCGCACGCACGTACGCACGCACGCAATGCGAAAAGAACACGACGGCAAAAAAGGTGCTTGCAAAGTGTAGATTTGGCATTGTAATTACTTCAAATCTCAGATATCAGCCCACCATTGTATCCCCCAGCTCCCCGATCCCCAGATACGACGAAATCCGTCGACTCATATACAGATAAAATCGTTAAAGATAGGACGGCCCGCATATCGTGCGTGACCAAATAGGTTTCTCCCAGAGTAAATGTTCAAACAAAAGACCGGGACCAGATCCTTTTTTCCTGGTCCAAAGACAACGCCTGTTCCTCCCAAAGCGATCGACCAGAGGACGTGGCAAATAATGAATAAGGATTATGTGCTTCGAGCGAGTGACCATCGTTCTCGAAAAGCGAGAATATATACAGAAGAAAGATATAAGTAGAATCGTCACAACCGTGTCTGTTTTGCGGATTATATCCAGGCCATGGGCGCTGGCTGTGCAACATGGCCAAATCGTGCGCTGAACAGGGGCTGGATCTCCGCGAGGTAGTCGGCCGCGCAGAAAGTCGCGAGGTTGCGCTCGCGAATAATGGCAAGGTCGGCCTCCATCTCGGCATCGCGCACTACTCCGTTGAACTCCTCAGCGACTTCGTTGAGCTGCTCGAGTTCCTTGCCGAAGGGGTGGGCTTCCTCTTTGATGGAAGAGTTGAACATGTCGACCGATGTGCGGTGCTCGCGCGATGATCGGGTAGTTGCGCTGCGCGAGATGTTCTGCAGGGACCGCTTCTGTGCGAGGCGCTCGTGGGCGCGCTTACTGTGTGACAAGGCTCGCTCCGGAATCGCCGGGACAGCTGGCTCCTCCTCGACCTGCTCCTTCAGCTGCTGGAGGTTACCGGACGATGCTGATTTCCGGATGTTCTTGTTAGCAGCAGCGAAGTAGCCTGAGAGGTGGTTTGGTGCTGGCGACGTGGGCGACGACGACGAGCTCACTGACGAGGCATCTGTCAGAGTGTCCCGCGAAGCGTGCGACGACGCCCTTGAGCGCGTCGAAACGCTGTGGTCCGAGTCGTCGGAGGAATGTGTTGACGTAGACGACGACGAGGGAGTCTTGATGGCCAGGATATCCGGAGCGTTGTAGCTGAGCATGTTTGTCGTCGAGACCAGAGCAACCGGGGCGGAGATTTTGGCACGGTCAATGGCCAGGCCAGGGCTTCTTACGCTCTGGCTGCGGGCGGGCGGCGTGGCGGGCGTGGAGATGCCGGCATCGTTGGAGGGCCGCTTGATGCGCTTGGTGAAGCTGCGCGCAATAGACATAGTGGGGAATTAATCCGGGTGAGATTTACTTTTAATCAATCCACGGTAGAGAGCCAGATAGCTTCGGTATAAGGGCCGGGAATCCTTTTGCGGCAAGTCAGAAATAGGGTCGCTTCGCCGATAAGGTGCTGTGCGGGGAGGCAGTTGCGGATAAATTGGCGCAGTCTGGACCCCAAGAGGAAGGCGCAGGTTGGCGTGATGCAACAAGACAGCTGACCGTGTGGTCGTCCTTGATGTTGCAGTGCTGTGTGAAGAGTGTAAGAAGGACTGATGACAACTGCCTGCTGCCTCGGAGGGGTGCGCGTGTGCGCTGTTGGTGCAACCCGGTGATGAAAGCGGATTGGACTTGTGATACGGCCAGTCGCAGGTCAGGGCGGGCCTGACAGAAGAATCCGGAGGTGGGACGATGGGTCAGAAAACGGAAGCTGATGTGTTTTGGTTTTGGTTTTGGGATTTTAGTCCTCTGGTTGCTGGCTGGCAGCACGTGAAGGGTGAATGGAAAGGCCGGGTGAAGCAAAGGGTCTGTCAAAGAGCGTGAGGTCCAGCGTCAAAAGGAGCGAACACCGGGTCGCGGTAGGGAGTGTCTGCCGTCAAAGGCGCGCAAGTAGGGCGAAGGGAAGGGAGGGTGAGGAGCGGAACTCTAGAGAAGAAGGGAACTGGGCAGGGGGAGCGAGGCGTTGAAAAACCAGCACGATGGGCAGGAGCCCTGCATCCTTGAGGAAGCTGCTGTGGTAGGCTAAGCCGGCCGCGCCTTCTGGGTGCAGAGATTGGCAGGACGGCTCGTGGGCAGGCGCAGGGATCATGGCGGCTGAGCTTCGAAACTCCCCCGGCCGCTCTCCGCCGCCGCTGCAGAGCCTGGGCCTGTGTTCTGTTTGGCCGCTTTGCCAATGGCAGCGCGTCCCGCCGGCAGGCTTTGGCGCCAGCGTGTCAGAGGACGCCAGGGGACGCTGCCCGTGTGCATGGCGCCCTGAGATGATGGCGGTTTCAACGCGCCCAAAGCCCAGCTGCCGTCTCCTTGTGTCTTTCTCTTGCGCTTTGATGGCCACGGGTGCGGCGAGCAGACGTCGTCTTCGGCGGCCAGGGCCGTGGGATTTAATTCTCCGCCCGCAGGAAAACTTCTGAATAAGCCCGGGCGATGGCAGTGGAGTGGCGTAGTCGTCCATCCTCCATCCAGTTCGCGGGCGCCAAATGGCCTGTCCTCACTCGACCGCGCCGTCGACAAGCACTCTGTCGTCTGTCGTCAAGTCGTCACTCGCGTTGGCGCTTTGTTTCCCTCGCTTCCTTTGTCGCGGCGCGCCCGCCGTTTCGAAACACAAAGAAACGTTGGGACGCGAGTCGTGAAGATCATCCGGCTTCGCGCCCACCTGCTTTCGTCCACCGACGCGGGATTTCTGATCGAAATGCGGATGTGGGCGCCGTCTGTCAACACTCCGCTTTTCCAGGAACGAACGTGGTCTTCGACCGCGCTAGTCGCCTGTCGAACCAGATTTACCTTTTGGGCGCCGCGTGCAGCTCGAGCCGAGTCTAGTCTGCAGCGCCATGGGGTTGCGGTTGGAACAGGAGGCGTGGTGGGCTAACCCAAGTTTGCAGTGATGATGTGTTGTGCTCACGCTGATGTCGTTGCCATAAGGCGTTCATTTAACGTGCATTTACGAACGTAGACGTGGCCATGCCGACCTCGTGGCCGACCCTGGAATGCTGCCTGGTCAGGTGACATTTGACATCTGGCAATCCATGGATGCGAACGGTCCTAGGCGTCGACGTGCCCCGAGCCACGGAACAATTAACTACACGCCCACGAGTCGAGCCTTCTACAAGCCCCTTCCTCTCTCTCTCACATAATATCTCTCGTGCAAAGCTCGACGCCTAATCGGTGCCCGATTCTCGCTATCCCCGACACGCTGTCAGACGTAATTTCTCCGAGTCTCACACCTCTCACTTGCAGCATTATTTGCAATGAAAAAAATGCAAAGCATAGAGAGTCTCGATTGATTGAAAGCGTGCTGGATAGATTGCTTGTGTAGCCCATGACAAGCATGCCCTGGCCGGCAACGCGTGAGGCTGCACCGTGCACTGCGTACCGCGTACCTGCATGTCATGCCGCCTCGCGGTGCTATTTCAGGCGCCGCCACGACAATCATCCTGAAACCCTTTGGTTACGTAGATCAGCTATCGTAGGAGATGTCGACAAGATTGATGTACCGTTCATACTACAGCCTCACGTCGTGTTGATGACAAAAGCGCCCGAAACGACGATCGTGTGCAGTGCGTCGATTACTTTCAAAACCGGCATCCCTTCTCTGCGCGCCACAAAATCTTCCCATGCCACTTTTGGTGGCCTTATTGCCCGGACAGGTGAAGCGTCAATGAAGCATCAAAACGCAATCTCATAACCTACGCCGTCTGTGTCGCTACTCAAAACTCCATCTAACACACTCACTCCCGTACAACTGGTAACATTCCAAAGAGCGTCGGGTTCACACCGGGACTGACATCTCGTCTCATCACAACGTGTCATCCACAAGTCCCTGGAGCTGAAGGAATTTTTCCTCCAGAGATTTTGACAACTTGTGCCACTGAGCCATATAGCCAGGCTCTGTGCGAGACTTTAGGTAGACGCCGTAGCCAATAGAACCCACACGAAAGATCCATGATCCCACTGCCATTACTGGGAGGACTGGGCCTAGAGCCATGGCACCGGCACTGAGGAGAACATCTACTTTAACAACTCCTACCCAATGTGCATGCATTACTTCTTTAGCGCGCCGCCTTTGTATCCTACGATGAACATATCTCAATTTCTTTTCGGCAGGCTTGCTATATTGAAGCAGAGCAGCGAGCCGGATCGAGAAGTCGAAGCTGTTCCACCAGACGACGTTATACTCATTCCAGGCATTTCTCAAAGGTCGGTAGACTGAAAGACATAGTCAGCCAGTTACTTCTCAAAAGCCACCTTCACTCTTACATTGCTCCGAAACATAATCATCGCTATGCGACGCAATCCCAATCTCCACCATGCCATCAATGCTCTTGACTTTCCCGGTGTCCCAACCCACACAGTCGCCCTCCTTCGGTCGGATATCCGGTCCAACAAGCTCCCAGAACTTTGCGTTGGAAAACTTCTCCGCGAGGTTGTTTAATGCGTCATCCCATGTCTCAATGGGGATTAAACAGACAGCATAGTGTCTGACCGAGGTACGCGGAGGGATGATAGAAGGAATGTTTTCCTTCTTTTTACTTTGCCAGTCTATGAAAGGCGGGGGAGGAAGTTCGAGTCTAAGCGCGTCTTTCATTGCAGAATATGATCTGCCGTAAGGGAGGGAGACTAGGATGACGACCTTCTTGGGAATCTCCTCTGGAAAAGGTCAGCATCACATTGACTATTGCATGTATGAAGACCTTACTTTGAGGAGTAGCCTCCTCGTATGGACCGTCTTCACTCGTGAACATAAGCCGCACCTTTCTCACAAACAACTAAAATACGTCCTGCAAAAAGTCGCACACAGCATCGCATACAGCTTAGAAGCCGCGCTCAAATCCCTTTGCAAGAGTAATAGTAGCATCTAAAAAAGACGTAGCTATCTATCATACACTGCTGGCAATCTTACCCGTCAGGAATTTTTAAATCGCATTTCATAGCCATCGCACGACTTTACCCACAATAAGAGGAGCAAGGATAATGACAGCGAGAAGGAGGAACAGGATCGCTAGTCAAGATTTAATACTGCTGGAGAACAGGTTAAAGAAGATGGAGACAGAGAAGGCAATGCCGAGGACAACGTTTATTTTAGTACTATTCATTGTAGGAGGGACAATTGGTGGGTTCAGCGAGGCATACACAATAATTGTAGACGCGGATCCAGGGACGAGCACTGAGTAGATCACAAAGACTTAAATATCCAACTCGTCAATCGTAAAGACACCAGACGCGCGTGATACCCTTAATTCTCTCTTTTCCGCCCGGTAAATAGTTCCCAACGCATCTTCAAGCATTCAGAGAACTGCGTCACCCTCCTTTACAACTCAAAAGGCAACTGGACGAAATTGCACTTTGTAATTCCATGGAATCAAATTCAAGTGAAACACTATCCTAAGTGCTCTATTTGACCTGCTTTTCTTTTTTTGTCTTCCTTTTTGAACCTTCTCTCCGTACAACGTGAGCTTTTAAGACTTGCTGTAAGTTGAACATGATTCATGTTCGCTAGATGTGCGTTTTTGGTTTTTGATTCAAGTCCGCAGGTAATTTTTCGTACCGCACACAATGGTTACTAGTGTATCAGTGGAGATAATGGCGGTCTCTTACGGAAGAAAGTAGACAGTTCTACAAAGCCATATGTGTAGTCGTGCAATCACCCAGCATGTTTGCTCACGTGCCTTCACTGATGAACGCTCCTAACTTGCTTACTTGAGCCCTTCATTCGCCATGAAATCGTCAAAGCTTGCGAGGTCCTCGCACCTTTCGGTCTCTCCAGAGCCGCTCTTTCTATTTCCATCTACCCAATCACTGAACACTCTGAAAGCCGCTTTTCACGTAAGGCACTTCTTGATTTCTAATCACAACGGTCGCGCAGGGTGTGTGATTATTTCTGTTGCCTGCCTCGACGCTAGGCTTCCCGTTATATTAACCTGCCACCTGCCCTCCAGCTTAATCAACGCGTGGCTCTTTTACAGCGACGCCAAAATGAACAACACCATGGGTTCACGATTTGCCTTGCAGTCGAACGTTGGGACCATGTATATCATCTACTCAGTGATATCAATGGAGGCCGTGTTGACTCAGTGGAGTCCTAGTGTAGCCGCTATAGTCAGGCCGCATTACCTGTGACAAACGACGGGTCATAATGTCCATTAGTCTATTTTTTCTCCACTAAATTTCAAAAACCCATAGTCAATACACAACGTAGATCATACTCAGATCGGTGACACTACCTCAAACATAGTTTCCTTGGTCATTCATTAGGCTAGCTCGCATTCTTTATACTACATGAGTACGAGAGACGTACATACTCACCCTTCGTTATTGCCTTTGTGGGCACAGAGCTGCATAATTCCTTTCATTTCTATTCCGTGAATTTTCACACACTAGTATACTTAAATACAGCTTTCCCCTTCACCCCACGCTCAATCATCAACTCCCCTCCTGAGAGCTCAACTACTCAACTCAACTCTCTGGGCTCTTTGACCCTCAGAGACTCTAGCAGACCTTCGCAATGGGTGCCCAGAATACAACCGAGATGAAGTCTGTCGCAGAACTACTATCTTCAGACGTCAAGCAGGGAGATAGGCTTCTGAGTCTGGAAAACACCCCGCCACATCTTATGGATATGTAGGTAATCTATCTACATTGCTTGCTACTGACCAAAAGACCGAGACTAATAAGATCACAGTGTCAGGCACAATACGACCGAGTCCCCTCTTCTGCGACTTCCACCCGAGATCCGCATCAAAATATGGAGATACGCAATGATTGGAAATACTGTCGACATCTACTACACGTCGGAATGGAAGCAACGGGGCACACGGAAGATGGAGGCGAACATAATTTTTAAGGGTCATGTTGTTGACTACTCTAGTCAAAAAGAGCCAGAACGGAAAGGCTCACAAGATCCCCACAGCATTTCATCTCCCAGAAGTTTGCCGTCAACTCTATTCCGAGACATGTACATTGGGGTATACGGGGACCACCTTCTTTTTCAAGCTGAGGACTTTCCGTCCCAGCTTCAGGTTGGTGGATATGTGGAGTGCCAGCTTAACCCTAGCTCACAGAAACAGCGTCACGGATATCGCATTTCGAAAAGATTATCTGGCCCCTCATGTACACCATTACGTAAACTCAGACAATCCTTCATTTCGAGCAACCTTTCCGTGTCTTAAACGCATCCACATCTATGAATACCCTACTCTATATCCGTGGACGCGTGAACAATGGAGAGAGTTTTGGCGGACTTATTCGCTGACGATGGCATTGATATCGTATTCCACTCCTTTCTGGTCTAGCCCCTCGAGCCACCCTTTGTAACCCTCATGGTTCCTGAGTGCAAGGGCAAAACACTCCCCTTTATTGTTAAACCTTTTAGCTATGAAACCCATCATAGTGATACATATACAATATATCGTATTCCACGAGGTGGTGCTGTCGAAAGGCTAAAATGAGCAAGGAACTCTGGTCATACTCGCTTGACCCTGAACATATGAGATCATGAGCTTCATAGCTTCATCATTCTCCCTCTCTCGTGTTCTTCCGATGGTGGGATAGATAGCTAGCTTTGATTCGGCTTTGTGATCAAGGACGGCATGACAGCGGAGGGTGATTGCGTGCGTCTTTCGTACTCAGCGAACCAAAGAAGGCACCATTTTCATTCGTAGTGACTTATCATGAGGACATCAGTAGACCTTTTCAATGGTCAATATTGTTTTTAGACGTTCAATATACATATTTCTATTCGTGTGCTTGATTTTGGACAGTGGTATGCTCAAATACGTCTTATTCAGAAAGAACCGTTGTCTCTTCTAGGAATTTGCTTCAGTATTATATCTCTGTGCGGGAACAGATCCGTACAAGTCAATTCGCCTTTAGAGAGTTTGCATGTGACTGTTGTTCTCTCACTCTTCTCTTACCCGTAAACGCCGCAAGATAGTATCCGCAAAAGTAAACCATACACTTAAATAAGTGTTTCAATCAAGTAAATGGGCGAGCAGACTTGCCCGTTTCTTTTAACGAGAGATCCAAAAGCATCAAAGTCTTTCTCTTATCTTGTTTTCGCAAGAGCCTCTCACTGACGATTGCTGGCATAAACCTCAACTTCGCCCAACCTCCCCCCTCATCCTACTTCATCTTTGAACACTTAATACAAAAGCCTCAAATAACCTCAATATATAACAACCAGTATCATATCATCATGGCTGCCCGCAAGAAATCCAGCGCGACAGCGCCGAGAACCCCAAAAGCCTTGGCCATGAAGCGAGTGATCTTCAAGAGAACGAAACCTCTCAAGGGTGTGAGGATCTTGAAGCTATCTTCAGAACACTCTGCACGTAGGGGCGACATGACATGGGAGGTCAAGAAGCTGGAGAACGGGCTGCTTGACATGAAGAAGACGCCGCCGTGGATGGTCGAGATGTAAGTTGCTGATAACGCTTACCTTGTATAGAATATAATTGACATTGTCGAAGTGTCAAGCGCAATGCCATCAAGTCTCCTCTACTCCGCCTGCCAGGAGAGCTCCGTGACAAGGTCTGGAGCTATGCGATGACCGGCAACATCGTCAATATACGTGAGGATGAAGATGAGGCCCGTCTAGACTCTGAGACAATGGAAAAGGTAGTTGTGGTTTGCAAGGGTCATACCGTAGGAGTGATCGGTAAAGACAACCCTATGCGATGGCTTAGCGCTCGCTATGAAGACAAGCCTCGCCTTCCGACCGCCTTTCATCTCCCTGAAGTGTGTCGTCAGATCTACGCTGAGACTGCGACATTGGGCTACCGAAACAACATCTTCTTCCTTTGTAGCTGGGACGACGAGGGTGAGCTAACGAGGGAATGGACCTCCACATTGCTTCCCGCGCATAGAGCTGCTATCACGGATATTGCCATCGATGAGATGAACTTTGATTCGTATTTCCACGGTAGTGCCACTCCCTACAAGCTTCGTCACGTGTTTCCGGGTCTGCAGCGCCTACACCTCAACACAAACCGTGTTAATACTGTTCACGATCAGGGTCGCAACGAGAAGGACAAAAAATTCTGGGAGTACGAGCTGAAGCGTTTGGAAGAGCTGAATCAGAAGAAGATCAACAAGTGGGAGCGAAGTGCCGTGCAGCTTGTCTGGCACGAAAACCCGATCGAAGACTACCAGTTGTGGGAGGACACGGATGATGAGAGCAAGGATGATGATGTCTTCTCCACTTATGATGAACCATCCGACAATGACGACTCCGAGGATAACGCCGGCCCGAAATGGAACATTGATACCGAGGAGAATTCTGATGGTGAGGATGAGACTGATTATCAGGTTGACGCTGATGACCACGAGGCTGTTGATAGCGAGGGTTGCAGCTCTAATGGAGACAGCAGTAATGACGACTACGACAGCGAAATCCTAGACATTAGACCGTATTAATTCGGGATTATCTACTACGGAATCGGGTGAAGGGTTGATTGGCTCCTTTATCCCTTTTCTACTTCATCACACGACTACGGATTCTTCTCATCTTGGTTCTTGTCGGCACATCCCATCAAGTCATTTCTATCTTTCGTTCTCCATTCTTCCTGCAAGACCTCACAGCTCAATCTTCCACGAAGTGGCTCACCAGATCGGTGCTCAATCTAGAGCTCTCATAATACGATTTAAGAGAACCATCTTGCGGGAAATCATTCTCAGTTTGCTTTAGATTTTAATGGCTGGAAAGGTTCAGCATGGCAACTTGATCTTAGAAGAAATGCATTTTTCAAAAGAAGAGAAAAGGAGAATTCTCCCCAGAATTAGTGCATTCTACTCTTGAGCTAACCACACTCAAAATGAACTTACCATCCAAGAACAGTTTTGAGCTGAGCCTTGCCCCGGAACTTCAACCCGCAACAATCATATGTGTCGGAAAAGATAAAATTTCGACTTGTGACACTCAAAGCCAACTGAAATAAGAAAACAACACGATGGAGATTCTCCTGGGGAAGGTTCGAATATCCACCAACAGCAGCAGCATATCGCTGTCACAACATGTTGAACCAACTACCTACCTCAAGCATCGCCTGATGCCTCCGTGGAGAAACCGGTGCCCCAATCCAGCGAATGAATGATAGTAACCGCATAAAAGAGCGCATTATACACACCGTTGGGTGTTCGTATAAACCGCGCGTCATACCGTAATCCAGCTTCGCTTAAGCACTACGCATATAGCTGAACGCCTACCATCGGTGTGTTGCACGTATCCCCAGCAAGGCATCTCCATAATGTGTATCTACGGGCGCCGAATCCCTCGCGTGGGGGTCGCCGAGTAGTATTCGTGCACGATGCTCAGTTTCTAGGTCATTCGTACACCGATCTCATGGCCGGCGAGCGTACCGGTAAATACTTCCCGACCCGTCGGAGGGTTCTGAGAACCCTGGCTTGGAAAGCATCGCCGGTCTAGGAAGCTCAGCCTTGTGTGTTCGCTAACCGGGTCTTCCTTATGGCTACACGTGTCGCACGAAGCATCATGCAGTGCTCTGTGTGGGATGAGTATTGGAGAGCCCCTACGTCAGGTTTTAGAACCCATGTTGATCGCCTTCTGAACATGCAGTGCTGCCTGATGAAGCAAGTGCTAGCAAGTCTCTTGACCGCAAGATATCCCATCCGGTGAGCATACGCCTCATGATGCATCAGCGATGTGGTCACTGGCAGCCATAGGGCCATAGAGCAGCAAAATGCTCGACCAAAAACGTACTATGGGTGCCCTTAAGGACGCCAACCTCGTGACCAGCGCCCTATCACCCGCGCTCCCAAGCCAGTAATGAACAAGCAACCGGAGCAGGCGAGCGCTGAAAAAGCAAATAATTTGATAAAAGGCTTTGACCCGAGCAAATGGGCAGGCACGGACCGGGTAGAGCGGTAAGCGATGCATGCAGGACGCCAGCACAAGCACCAATGATCACTCGAGAAGATGGGAAAGTATTCGTGGGGACTAGAATCCCCCGAACAGCTTGCCTGAAAACCACGTTGAGGTCGCATAAGCCTGCCGAAGCCACCCCGTTGCCTTCGCGAGGTTGGTGCATGGCGTGTACATGGGTCGATGCAGACCGACTTCGCTCGGTGGTTCAAGTTGCTTTTTCTTTGTAGCTGGGTTTTGGAACAAGGGTTACTTATCGAAATAGGCGTACGAGGATGGGCACGAAAGGAGAACAACGTTGCATGAAGTAAATGGGGTGAGATCGATGAAACAACGGGTAATAGTTACTGGGTGCTATGGTGTCGCGTACGAGTGTGAACGATAATTGCATGCTCGTCAGATCCGGCTGCATATACACAAACAACGACAATGTTGTCCAACATTCGCGTGCACAGTATATGGAATACTCTAAACGCGAACATGATGACAGATAGAAAAATCAGATGTTAGAGAAGGAAAAGGGATATTTGCGAAGTGTCACGTCAGGACAAAATCGATGACGATCAGCACGAGGCTGCAGTATCTGCTTCTCATACGCAGGGATTAGTGTCCGCATATTCGACGAATACAGAGATTCCTCTGCTACAACGTGAAACGCGGCGTATCATTATACCGAAGAATCAAGTATGCAGTGCTTCAAAGCTCGCGGACTTGTAGCACTATCGTGCATCGTACATCGTACATCGTGCATCACGTCGCTGTCCGCACGTACATACGTCGTGTTCACAACACCATGCACTCATTACTTGCGTTGCGTTACACGGCAGAGCCTCAATTGACCGCCCTTTCGGAGGTTCGCAGGAGATAGGCTTCACGCGATCGAAGGGTGGCTGGGATTTATTCGGCGATCAAACAGGGCGGAAACCGAAAGGACATGGTTGGCTCACTTCCGTGGTCGGACCGAAATTTGACTCGTGGTGGGAATCGCATCAATCGATAAGTTCGTAACTTTGCACCCCACGCTTTGTAAAGGTTTCGAAGACATTGTGTAAAGACGGACGTTGCATTGACCAGCAGGAGCATCAAGGCGGTACGGTTATCGCTCCCGCTTCCGCAGCCGAGACCCTCGCTTGAGGATGGGATATTGTCTTATCGGCACATCCATCTGAAGCATGAGGGCACAAAGGTTACACCATTGTGTCGAAAGCGAAGAAGAAGTTTAGACCAGCAGTTGTACAAAGCTGTCGATACCACCACGTTCTGGCTGGGTGCGGCAAGGGCGGTGGACCGGCTCGGCTGCAACGGTCAATGGGCGCAGCAACAAGATCGAACGAGAATTAATTTTGGTACTCCGGAATGTCGTTGTCGCACAAACAGGATCCGGCTTCCGGCACAGCGACTCATTGCTCCACCTCGAAGTCCTTTCGGTATGTGTCGGTTGAATGGATGGCATCCGTAGCGTGGGGGTATCGATGGTCTCCGGCGCTGAACTCCATCCGACCCTCTTCAGGCCAAAGAGCTACAATTGGACTAGAATCATTCAGTGTTAGTTTACATCAGTTGGATGCAGGACTCCCCCATGTTTCTACGGCACGACTTTGAGACATGAGCATCCTGCATCTTACGGAATGCGTACGCATTTAAGCTCGTTGGCGCAGGCGATGTTGCGAAGCTTCTCTTCTGCAGTAAGCACATAAATGCCTCAGCATGATTTCTCGGTACTTTACAATGCTACACATGCATATATCCATCACCGATAAATATAGCATGCGAAGCTGTTGAGTAGTCGGTAGGACAAGGTGAAGAGTAGGTATACAGCTTGTCCACCGCTCGGAGACGGTCAGTCGGAGCTCGCTACGCTTCTGTCACGCGTCTTTTAAATCCCTCATTTCCTTGCGGAGGCGAGCGACGTCCTTCGTTTCCAGTGGAGAGGTATTGCAATGTCGTATGATCTCTTGCTTCCTCGGGTTCCTTGCGGCCTTGGCTCCCATAACTAGTAAATGCGGGGCAATTGCTGAAATGCACACGACCCACTTGGGGAATACTCCCCAAATTAGATGTCATCCAGGGCTTGATTACGGAGTAATCTGTGGCTTACCATAAAAACGGCAAGGCTGTATGTTAATATCTTCTGCTGCACGTCATGCATCGTGTGTGCCACTCGTAATCGCTACGAATTCCTTTCCTCGAGGCTTATGAGTTTTATGTAGTCATGGAGAAAAGAGAAAGCCATTGCACCCCTCAAGCTAAGGTGTGCCTTTCAACTGTACATTTACAAGCTTCGTGGTGGTTGGGTCTGGAGTGTGTGTTCCAGTAGCGAAGTAACTGCTACCGCAAGCGTGCGTCGGGTCCAGTAATATGTGCTGCTCTGGCCTGCAACGTGGCCCGCGTGGGGAGGCCTGTTCAAATCACATTGTAGACCAGTATAGTAGGGGGGCTGAGCATGGCCATCGTGACGTTGTGAGTAAGACATCTCCTTCGGAAACATAGCCGAGCCAAGATTGTCGGTGAAGCCCCTCAGAACGCTGGTTCGAGGCCCCCGAGAAGGTTTACATCCCACGCTATCAGATGGCGAACTTGCGGGCAAACCCGATATACCCCACGCTCAATGCCATCCGAATAGTTACATGCGGCTCGTGACGATCGTGCAGTTTGTGCGACATGCCCTGCACGCGATCAAAAAAGTGTGAGGTTCTAGACAAGATCGGCAGCGTACGTATTGATCAACGATATAAGTTGGGCTTTTGGTGGATGTGTATACGGCGACCAAACCCCGCATTACCAACGACCCTCGGGCTAATACAGAGCTTGTGAGTGTACAGAAGCGAAAGCTTGACACACTGGGCGTGTAGCGCGCCAGTCGATCGGATAGCTGCTGTCAAAGACAGATGAGGAAGTCGAGACCTGTAGATGCATTCGGTCACCTTGAACAGGTTACAGCGAAGTAATGAACCACCCCGCACAAGACATGGTACACACGCATCTGCTATGAGGGACTGGACATAGTTGGTCGGCAATGAGCAAGGAACTAGGTCGTCTTGGCGTACGTCGCTCAATTACTCCTTCTACTGCGTTCTGCTCTTGGATTTCATGGATTTCTACGTACAGTAGCATCGTCGTTATTGCAAAGAGTCGGGCAACCTAGAAAATGCATTAGAGTACAGTCATATGCGCTGATCAATCTATTGTTGGATTTGATGTTCTGATAATATGATGCCGAAGGAAAAGTCCGTTCGGTAATGTTGAGCCATTCATTGAAACCCACTTTCATGCATGTTAACCCTGGCTTTGTCTGAAAGCCAGCGTTGCCAGCATTGCCAGCGAAGGCATCACATGGCCATGCACATCAGATCCTTGTCGACGCTGCTCTTCTCGTCTCTGCTGCCTCTTGAGGCTGCTCCCATTCATCTAAGCTTAGAGTGCCTCAAAGGTCACGTAGAGTACCGTTGGATGCAGGAGAGCGGAAGGCGGAAGATCGCGGGGACGACTGGGCGTCATGCTTATGC
This sequence comes from Paracamarosporium sp. OC-R06-R3, assembly GCA_019828545.1. Lineage (NCBI taxonomy): Eukaryota > Fungi > Ascomycota > Dothideomycetes > Pleosporales > Didymosphaeriaceae > Paracamarosporium > Paracamarosporium sp. OC-R06-R3. The sequence goes on along the minus strand of JACVRA010000329.1, from coordinate 5,894 downwards.
AAGTCAGAAGCCCCAAGGAAACCACCGGGAGCGGCACAGAACCGTGCTGCGCCTGAACCTGAACGTGGTCATAAAGCGGGGGAGCATCTTCTAGATCGGCAATTTGTGGGGTAATAGCGCGTGTTGCAGGTTCTCGGACCCTTCTCGGCCTCGCTTCTGGCGAAGGCTGTGTTGTTGACACTGTGGGCAACGCTCTGTACGTACCGCACGCATGCAGATGTAGCCATTACGCAGGCCCTGGAACACATTACGAGAGACGCGCGCGAGGCGAGCTGGAGATGCAAGAAAAAATTTTCTCCCTCGTGCCATGGGGATAACGGCCGCGGTCGATTTCCGTCGGAGAACACAGTGCGTCATGGAGTCTTTCGAGGCGACCGACAGCAGATCCCCATGAAGGAGATGGGTGAGTTGTGATGCTGTGTGATGTGCAGCGGGAACAACTTGTTCAGTGTCCTGGTAGCATCTTTGCCACAGACGTTGGCGTGGGGGAGCAAGCATGTTTGCCGACCTTCAGCTCAGGTACGGCAACAAACGGCCCAGAGAGTTGCCGTTTGCGGCACACAGCCTAGGATTTGGTAGCAAAAGCAACGAGAGGCTGATGCTTTTCCACGTCTCTGGGTTTTGAGCATGCCTGACTGCCGGATCATCCTTTCGGTACTTGCTGCAGAGGGCAGTGTTGGTTGTAGACGACCTGCTTGATCTGAGCATGTTGGCTCCCGGGCTGAAGATTCGATGTCCGAATGCTCAAACGCACTGCTTCGATGCGAGGGCCGGTCCGGGGGGCAGCTCGAGGGGCGAGTCGAGGTTGGCCCATCCAACACCAGGCGATGTTGAGAGCACCTCGGTGCAATTGCGGTAGGCTAGTGCCGCGTAGGAGCCCATGGGCTGGGACGCGCCACCGCAGTAATACGGCGTGGGGGCGCACGCATGCTCGTTCCCAAAATATGCAATGCAACAAGGACGACGAAGCTAAGCAGACGCCGTGTGCGTCTGGTTGTGTCGGAGTCGTTGCACCGTTCGGGAATATTCCTGTTGATGACTGCTTCCGCGCTGATGGCATGTGGTCTGGTGATGCTGAGGTGGCGACGTCGGCGGCTATCTGCCACGTCTTGCAGCCTCTTGCGGTTCCTGCTTGCGCCCAGCCAGCAGTGAACAGGCCCTGGATGGGTTCCGTGGCCAGGACTGGGACCACGACCGGAGGCCGTGCGATATCAGATGACGCTCCGAACAATTCGCCGTCTGTCCACCCCACCCCCACACTAAGAACCCCGAGCACGCCTCGCAACGCTCCGGACGGGCGACAAGGTGGCAATGGCCAGCCTATGGGCAGCCTCGACGCGCTTGGAGGAGATCGTCACAAGGCATGCGACCCTACCCAACACCTCCGGCCAAGATCCGAACTCGACGGCCGCTTACCCTGCCCGCTGCGTCCGCGACGCGAGGAGAAAAAGCAAACGCAGTGTAATCAGTCCTGCACGTCACAGCGATTGGCTGGCCCGGGGCCTGTTGGCCAGGGCGCAAACAGCCGTGCCTGACATGGGTGGCACGCTGTGCAGCGCCTTCACAGTCACCGCCCCTTTGGATGTGGCCGCGAGCTTGTCCTTCACGGGTGCACTTCTGCGCACCTTGCTTTGCCCGCGACTCCTAGCGTTTCCCTGACCGCATCATCAGCTGGACCCCCACACTCCCCAATGGGCCGGCGTGTCGATTATTTAAGACTGGGACCATCCTCTAGTAGGCTTTCATAGTGTCCATTGGCGTATCCGTTTTGTTCATCGTCCCGTCTCATCTTGAATTATTCTTTGTCACAGGGATCCGCCTTGCTTCACTCCTTTTGTGAATATAAAGCTCGGTTCAACTGCCGCCGAAATCCCATCATGTCACCGCACAACGACGCACCTTCACCTGCTTCGAGCTTCAACTCTCGTTCAGAGTATCCAATTCATCACCAAGCTGTGCAATCCATCTACACCATGAACCACTACAACGAGTTCGACACCAGCTCCATCGAATCCGGCGATGTAGGTCTGACACGGTCCTTGGTGCCTGGCATATACGTCCCCACTGTTGCCTTCTTCGACCCTGTCACTGACAATGTCGATTTGGAAACAACTGCCAACCATGCTGTGCGTCTTGCAAAAGCCGGTGTTGCTGGAATAACCACCCAAGGCTCCAATGGTGAGGCAGTGCATCTATCGCACAAAGAACGCAACTTGGTCACGAGCACAACCCGCAAAGCTTTGGACGATGCTGGCTTTGGGTATATGCCACTCATCGTCGGATGTGGTGCACAATCTACCCGAGAAGCCATCGAACTGTGTGAGGAGGCGGCTGCCGCCGGTGGAGACTACGCCCTCGTGCTTCCGCCCGCTTATTACCAAGGGTTGTTTTCCAAAGACACAGTGGCGAGCTTCTTCCGAGACGTCGCAACCGCCTCACCGATCCCAATCCTGATCTACAACTATCCTGGCGCTGTGTCCGGCATGGACTTGAATTCGGATGTCATCATCGATCTTGCGCAGCATCCGAACATTGTTGGCTGCAAATTAACTTGCGGCAATACCGGCAAGCTGAATCGCGTCGCTGCAGCGACGCGTGCGGCAACCGTGTCTGATCCTGGGTCTGGCTTCATGTGCATGGGCGGCTCCGTCGATTTCACCCTTCAGACGCTGATTGGCGGTGGGTCCGGCATCATTGGAGGAATGGCCAACATTGCTCCGAAGGCGTGTGTGAGGCTTGTTGAGCTCTTCGAAGCGGGAAAATACACCGAAGCACGCAGACTGCAGGCAGTTATCGCTCGCGGTGACTGGGCAGCCATCCAGGGCGGCATCATCGGTACTAAAGCTGCACTGATGACGCATTTCGGTTACGGTGGCTACGCCCGCAAGCCTCTTCCAAGGCCCAACAAGGAAGAAAGCAACAAGTGGCGAGAAGCATTCGAAGAACTAGTTCGCGTCGAGAGCACGTTATAGGTCTCAAGCGCACCAACTCTCGCTTCGTCTTCTGTCATGCCATCATTCTCAGAATCGTTCGCTCTGGATCTCTGCTTTGTTTCACTCACTCGACGAATCGGTTAACACTCACGCGAACAGCGAGTTTCTCATATCCTCGGTATTGTTGATATCGCATTTGCATCGGAGTTGAGCGCACATGCATATTGTGGCGTTCTTGAATCGTATCGCCTTCCTCAAGTATCTTTATTGATTGACTGTCTTTTGTTCCGAAAGTCTGACAGGAAGGGTGTCGCAATCAAAAGCTATTCCGGCCTTGTCTGCGTCTCTAGATTCTTGGAGGTATGCACGCGAATCATGCGCCGATACTGTACATAGCGCTCTTGGTCTCTACGGGTGGTCTTTTGCTTTTTCAGTCTATCAGCGGCAGTCCTAGAAATTTTCTAAAAGTTCTTCAACTTACGTGCCTGTTCATACTGCTGCTGGTGATGTTGAGAGTGTCCAGGTGTTTCACCATTTGAAATCTGCTTTCGTGTGCGTTGACTGCGTAAGCTACAGGGGAACATAGCTTGGATCCGCAGCTGGAAATTGCTGTAATCATGACCAATACACCGCTCATACCTAGCATTTGTAAACAGGGTTATTGCTTCAAGACTCAACTGCCTGATCTTTTCAGACGCCCATAGCTGGTGTTTATTCTCGGATGCTCTCAGCTCGCATGGCGATTTTCTCGTTGCGCATTCGCTTCTTAAGTAATCTGAAGTGTGACACCAGACACAAAGCTGACAAAATCTCGACCATTGCGTGTGTAATCAAAGAACACCGCTTCAGCATTAGCCCGTAACCAATCTGCTTTAGCAAACGGAAAATACGCAGAAATGTATAGCAAGCGTTTGTGACAGTTGACATGTTAGATGCTCCATCACAAAGCTTGTAATCAAACCAATCCAGAGGTGGTGTATGACAATGCAGCTTCGAAAAGCCGCTGGATCTCATGACGTGCCGTAGATACTAGGTGCAATACCTCAATGGGAATAGCCTTTCTGTCCGAGGTTAGTACGCAGCTCCACATATTGAGTATGGAGAAGAAAAAGAAGCGAATCAGTGATATTGAAAGGCTCCGGCAATGCTGTTACCCCAAAAGTAACCTTTTGAGGATAGTGAACATTTTCGGGTCCCGACCAAAAAAAGGAAAGTGGCTATGTCGGGATCCACTAGAAACCAACACCGAAACATCCCTTAGTCTGCTACATTCAACAGCTTTTCGACGGGTGAGATAATAGTGTGGGTGTAGACGCATTGAGACGACGACGTAAAATCTTACACAGCTCTGCCATTGAAAGGCAACCCGCAGTAACAGCACATATGGAGTGTACTAAATAGTCTATGTAAGCGTCTGCATCATCTTGTAGATGTCGCTTGGACATACATAGTCCAGCGATGTTGTGGGGTGATTGATGGCTGGCATGGGCTTAAAAGCGCGAAGTCGAACGGAGAGAATAAGTACAGTGAATAGCCTGGAAGAGTTCTAGGAAAGACAGAGAAGTTCATGCTCCGTTTCGGCACCATCAAAGTAGCAGATTCGATACCAGGCATCTCTAGCGATAGTAAATCATCAAGATCAGTGAAAGGAAGTATGTGCGCAACATGCCGCTTCGCCTGTTCCGACAGGTCTCTGGCTGAGACTGTTTCTTCGTTGCGATATGCCGTAGAAATGTGAGCTCTGACAAGATCGAAGTGTAGAGTGAAGCGATTAGCTGTGGCTGGGATAGAAGATAGAAGCTATGGAAAGTGTATTGTTTGCAGCTAACCAGTTCGGGACAACAAGCTACAAACGACAGGCACGTTCTTACTTCTGCCTTATTACCATCCTTTCGCTCAAACTCGGAACCGCTAATTATTCTCATGTACAAAATAGTGTAAAGTTGGTAGCCTAGATACCAGTTCATGTCTACTTAACAGATTCTCGCTGTAAATCACCCTACGTTAGTCATATGAGAAATCAAGCATAACAGCCAGCAGTTTACAATGCACCTTGACAGACCAATCTCGTTATATACCCTACAGGTAGTAACGCCAATCTACCGGACCTGCACGGTTAGTTACACCGTATTCAAGTACAATATGTGGTAGGGCGCAGACTACAAATGCCCATCAATAATTACTGACTTATCTTCCACGTGAATCAATCCAAAAGGCAATCATTTCCACGTAATGCCTTACCCCAAAAAGTGCGATATACAGATTGAATGTATTTGAATTGTTCCATGTTCAAATACTCGCAGGATCGACATGACTACCTCAGGCGGTGACTGATGATTTGTAGAAGTGTGATGTAAGATTGATTGATCATGACTACCGGAGGAGAGCTAAATAAACAAAGGCCTTGGCGCCTGCCACCACCCTATTGGGTGTACCTGCCTCAACAGTCCTCCCAGACAATAGGGGGTGAATGTTCCATAGCATACATATAAAGAATACCATCCGGGTAGTCCTCCCAAATGTCCGCCAGGGAATCATCCCTCACTGAGTCGGTCGCTTCCACACGCAATCCTAGCTATTAGTCTCGTAAGAGTATCAAGTGGCAATGCTTTTGTGCATATGTCGGCTAGGTTATCCTTTGAAGAAACGTGACTGACAGAGAATTCACCAGCCAAGTGACGTTCCCGGATAAAGTGGTAGTGAACAGCGATGTGCTTAGTCCTAGTGCTAATCTTGTTGTCGCGAATGAGACTAATGGCTGCTTCATTGTCGACCAGCAGTCTTAGACATGGTTGGATAAAGCCGAACTCATGGAGAGCTTGACGTATCCATATTAGATGCGCAGCAGCACCAGATGCTACCATATACTCTGCTTCAGCAGTGCTTTTCGCGACAGACGATTGTCTCTTGCATGACCAGCCCAGAGTTAAGCCGTTCATCTTCAGCAGATATCCAGAGAAC